>JAODAL010016509.1:0-80446 GCA_025379985.1 Phyllomedusa bahiana
ATTTTTATTTGGCCGGGGTCGGCAGCTTTTTATATTGTTTTTAAATTTAATTACCCCTTGATCTCCATGAGGAGCGGCCGGCGGCTCCTGAATATGTAACTGATTTGCTTTCCATTAGGAGAGGAGTAATTAATGATTCCGCGCAGAGATTAATGGCGGATTAACAGGCTTCACCTTCACCGCGGTTGTGTCCTGGGTATAAACCCGGGCCCCGCGCTAGTAACCCCGAGGGTTTCGTGATGCACAGTGTGAACAGGGCACAGCCCGGAATCATCTGCACTGTACACCGGCGACTGCGACTACATCCCAGAACTCTGAGACGAGAAGTCAGAGCTGTGAGATAATAAGTCAGTGCTGTAATATAAAGGAGTGCTGTAATAAAAAAGGCAGTGCGTAATAAAAGGAGTGTGTAATTAAAAGTTCAGTCTGTAAAAAATGGTCATGCTTAATGTTTTAAAGGGTGCTGTAAAGTTTAAGGAGTGCTGTATATATAGGTTTTGGTGTAATATAATAGGGCAGTGCTGAAAAATTTAAAAAAAAAAGTGCGTAATATTATAAAGATTTTGTAAGTTATAAAGGAGTGCTGTTTAAAGGTCAGTGCTGTAATTTAAAAAAGGGCCTGCCGTAATATAATAAAACAGTGCTGTAATATAGGTCAGTGCTGAATATAAACCCGGTTTCCAGTGCTGAAAAATAAAAGGTCTAGTGGAATATTATAAAGGAGTTTGAATTAATAGGGTTTGGCGTGAATAAAAGGTCAGTGCTGTAAAATTTAAAAAGGGGGTGCTTATATAAAAAGGGCAATGCTGTAAATAATAGGTAGGCTGTATATAAAGGTCATGCTTAAAAAATAGTCGTGGTTTTAAAAAACGGTCATGCTGTAATAAAAGGTTTAGTGCTGTTTTAATTTTATAAAGTCTGTTGTAAATAAAAGGCAGTGCTGGATAAAAAAGACTGCTGTAAAAATAACATCAGTGCTGTAAAATAATAGTTAGTGCTGAATATAACAGGGCGTGGGAATAATAGGTCAATGCTGTAATATTATAAAGCTGTGCAGTAATATAATAGGTCAGGCTGTCAGGTGCAGGACTTACCTTGCAGGCTGTAGAGTTGCCCGTGCTGTCCCTTTAAAAGGCTGCCAAAATACAGCCTGCGGGGTAATGGGACCATGGTTTCGGGACCGTCCTGCGCTCATTTCATTTGAAGTACAAGAAAAAACAAGAGACCCGGAAAACTGAACCCTGCTCCTCCAGCTGGCTCATTTTTGAAAACTCTGTTTGGGGGCTTGAGTTTCCCCTATATAAAACGGGGTTTATAAACCCCTGATAAGTAGCAATTATCTCCTGAAAACTCTGTGCTGTGGCCCCTCTGATTTTTTTCACTTTAAATTGATTTATAACCCCTTTAAGGAAGCAATTCCCTCCTGAAATACTCTGTGCTGCTGGTGGCTCTGATTTTTCCATTATATAAATCTGGGTTTATAACCTCTGATAAGATCAGCACACTCCACTCCTGAAAGACTCTGTGCTGCTGGGGACCCTTTTCCTTTTATTATACCATTTAGGCTATGACCCCACTTTCAGAAATGTCTCTTCTCCTGAGAAAGACCTCAATAATAAGGTGCACACCCCTCTGTGACACACTCTATTGGGGGCCGGTTCCTCACCCCACTTGGCCTCTGTACTTTTGGTCCTCAGTTCTGTGGTTGCAATGTGAACCTATAGGTGTCCTGGGAACAGAGGAACTCTACAGCCCTATAGCAATATTTGAATCGGGGCCCCTCTTCCTTACGGCCAGGGGCTTAGGACTGTTTTAATCTCCGTTCTCTCTTTTCCTTGGGGATACCTGACACTTGGGGGGGGGGGGGCAGGATAATGACGCCGACACTTGGGGCAGGATAACCACGCCACACTTGGGGGGGACGGGGGGATAATGACGCCGACACTTGGGGGGGGGGGCAGGATAATGACGCTGACACTTGGGGGGGGGGAGGATAAAGACGCCCACACTTGGGGGGAGGGCAGGATAAGGGCGCCGACACTTGGGGGGGAGGGCAGGATAAGGACGCCGACACTTGGGGGAGGGCAGGAAAAAGGAGGCCGACACTTGGGGGGGACAAGGGCAGGATAAGGACGCCGACACTTGGGGGGGAGGGCAGGATAAGGACGCCGACACTTGGGGGGGGAGGGCAGGATAAGGACGCCGACACTTGGGGGGGAGGGCAGGATAAGGACGCCGACACTTGGGGGGGGCAGGATAATGACGCGACATTTTGGGGGGGAAATAAACGCCGACATTTGGGGGGGGGGCAGGATAAGACCCGAACGGGGGGGGGGAGGAAAGGGACGCCGACCGGGGGGGGGCGGATAAGGCCGACATTTGGGGGGGGGGGCGGATAAGGACGCGCATTTGGGGGGGGGGCAGGATAAGACGCCGACATTTGGGGGATCAGGATAAGAGGGGGGGGGGGGGGGGGGGGGGGGGGGGGGGGGGGGGGGGGGGGGGGGGGGGGGGCCCCGGGGGGGGGGGGAGGGGGGGGGGGGGGGGGGGGGGGGGGGGGGGGGGGGAGGGGGGGGGGGGGGGGGGGGGTTTGGGGGGGGGGGGGGGGGTGGGGGGGGGGGGGGGGGGGGGGGGGGGGGGTTGGGGGGGGGGGGTGCGGAATGGGGGGGGGGGGGGGGGGGGGGGGAGGGGGGGAAAGGGGGGGGGGCAAAAGAGGGGGGGCCCCGGGGGGGGGGGGGGGGGGGGGGGGGGTTGGGACGGGGGGGGGGGAAAGGGGGGGGGGCGGGGGGGGGTTGGGTGGGGGGGGTTGGGGGGGGGGGAAAAGGGTTGGGGGGGGAAAATTGAGGGGAAATTGGGGGGGGAAAGCGCCGGGTTAGGGGTGGGAAAAGGGGGGGTTGGGGGGGGGGGCGGGGGGGGGGGGGGGGGGGGGGGGGGGGGGGGTGGGGGGCGGGATAATAAAGCCGACACTTGGGGGGCAGGATAATGACGCCGACACTTGGGGGGCAAGATTAGTGTTTTGTACTTTTAGCCAAGCTCCTGCTGAGACCCCCAATCTTTTGTTACTGTGAACCGTTTTGTATAAAAATTTGTTGGAGGGGACGGAAGGATGTGAGCCTTGTGCTGATGTCTCCACATACCATAGAATTCTTGACGCTCTGCAGTACCCGCTCGTGCTGTTCGGCTATGGCCAGGGCGGCTGAATGGACCTTGTGATAAATGGCTTCACCTTCTCTGGTTTGGAAGATAAACAGCCCCTCCCCTGTGTCGCACATTCTGCCAACAGACAAACACAAGACCCCATGAGGCTTCCGCAGCCAAATCCATTAATCTTCCCATAGAGGCTCCACCATCACCGCGCGGTGGTATCCAAGCCCTGTGCAAACACACAGCGAGATAAGAACGTTATCGCCCTCCCCAGGATTATCCAACAGCACGAGAACCTGCAAGAGACTAAACGACGCCCGGGGTCGCTCACATTCGCGGGGGGAAGTCCTCTAGAAGGTCATCATAACAAACAACTGGATGGAACATCTTCTGCAGGCCAGAGGCGAGATGGGTGACCGCTCCATACTACAACCTGCTGGTTTCCAATGTAATAATGGACGGTCATGAAGTTACGGACTTTCATCCAATGATGGACCGTCATCCAATGATGGACCGTCGTCCAATGATGGAACGTCATCCAATGATGGACGTCATTATGATGGAGCGTATTAATGAGGGAAAACTTTACCCTTTGATGGCCCTTTATCAAGATGGACCTTTATCCAATGATGGACCGTCATCCAATGATGGCACGTCATCTAATGATGGCACGTCATCTAATGATGGACCGTTATCTAATGACGGACCGTTATCTAATGACGGAACGTTATCTAATGACGGACCTTTATCTAATGACGGACCTTTATCTAATGACGGACCTTTATCTAATGACGGACCTTTATCTAATGACGGACCTTTATCTAATGATCAACCTTCATTTATTGGTGGACTTGTATCCAATGGTGGAACTACATGCCATGATGAAAGCATTTTTAATAATGAGCTCTCATTCAATGGTGAACCTTCATCCAATGGTGACCTTTTCTCCAATGGTAGACCTTCATCCAATGGTGGCCTTTTCTCCAATGGTGGCCTTTTCTCCAATGGTGGACCTTTATCCAATGGTGGACCTTTATCCAATGGTGAACATACATGCCATGATGAAAGTATTTCTAATAATGAGCTCTCATTTAATGGCGGACCTTTTTCCAATGGTGAACCGTTATCCAATAGCAGACCTTCATTCATGGGGGACCTTTATCAAATGGTGAACCTTTTTTCAATTATAGACTTTTTTCCAGTGATTGAGCTTTATTGTGTGGTGGACATTTATGCTATTGGGGATCTTTTTTCCATGACTGACCTTCAATAAATGTTGGACCTTTATCTAGTAGTGGACATTTACTCAATATTTAACCTTCATCCTGTGATGAACCTTGATTTGTGGACCTTCATGTCATCATCGTCCACTGGTTCTACAATGGTGGACCTTTTCTACAATGGTGGACCTTCATGTAATAATGAAAGCATTTCTAATAATGAGCTCTCATTTAATGGTGGACCTTAATCCAATGGGGTTCTTTAGCAGTGGTGGACCTTAATCCAATGGGGGGACATGCAACCAATGGTGGACTTTTATCAAATGGGGAACTTTACCAGTGGTGGACCTTTATCCAATGTTGGACATTTTTCCAGTGGTGGACATTTATCCAGTGGTGGATCTTTAGCCAATGGTGAACCTACGTGCCATGATGAAAGTATTTCTAATAATGAGCTCTCATTCAATGGTGGACCTTTATCAACCAGTGGACCTTCATCCAATGGTGGACCTTCATCCATGGGGGGACTTTATAAATGATTCCCCTTTTTTTACAACGTTTTTATTAGTATTGGGACTTTTGCAATGATCACCCTTCCATACACGATGGACCTTTATCCAATGATGGACTTCAATTGACCATCATTCATCCATTGATGGACCTTTATTGAATGATCAACCTTCACATAATACAGGATGATAGACCCAATTAGAGTCACGTGACTCTTCTATTTTTAACCACTCCCAGCCTAAAAGGGTTTTAAACCCAGGGGGGTCCCGCCCCGTCCTCCGCAATGGCTTAGGGGCCAAACCCAGCTTCGCCGGGGGTTTGCACGTCCCATGGCTAATTTTTCTAAAAGGTGATTGAGCGGCCCCCCCCCAAATGGACATCTGTATTAGGGGACGGCATCAAATACACATTGAATCTCTCTGGGAGAAAAACAGAACGTGAGTGAAAAATCTTAATAAAGGAAATAGAGATAGAAAACACTCAGCAAAGAACATAAACGACCGGATGTTGGGCGCTGGGGGAAATCCACTTGGGGGTCTGAAAAACCCCCAGGAATCTCAATGGCTTTTTTGCGACCCAAATCGGTTTTGTGTCTGTTAAAAACCAAAGAACTTTTTTTTGCCCCAGTTCTCAAAAAGAGATTTTTTTTTGCTCAGTTTGGGGGGAAGGGGCCTTTTTGCTAAAGCTTGTTTTTAGAGTGGTTTGGCTGGGAATTTGGGCCCCAGTTGCACTTGGGGCCCGTGCCCCCTGTCTAGGGGAGCTCCTCAGGTCCCCCTCGCCACACTCCTGCAGCTGTTCCCATCGCTGGGTCTCTGTGACGTAGCTTTATAACAAGAGCCCCATGCACTTTGTTATGTCAGAGACACGGTCGGGAGATGGAGGCCGCTGGGCGCTCAGCAGGCCCAGGCTGTGATATTGAGGGGAGCAGGAGCACAGGCAGGACTTCAGCATGAGGACCCAGAAGCTCGCGCCTGCTCCTCTCCCATACATATGCCAAGTCTATTGTTCTCTGTAACCCAGAAACACAGACTCTATATTGTGCAGCCTGAACAGGAGGGTGGGGGGGCAATGCAGGGCCGGGCGGGTGGGTACAGGCGAGGGGGGCCCGGGGTTTTTGGCTGCCCGGGGCGCAATCCCGCTCCCTTGCCCTTAGAAAGGGGGCAGCATGGGGGGGGACGGAGGAGGACAACATGAAGAAGTGCTCAGCAGAGCAGCTCCTCCCCCAGCAGCCTCCGCCCCGGTACGCATTTTGGCATTAATATGCGGGTCCGGTGTGTTTCCGTAGGTTGGGCACCGTTGATTACCCAGTGCCTCACACCTGAGAAGTAAGGGGGGCGTCACACAGCCTTTCTGCATATATTCGTGCTATCCGTCGAGGTTCCAGGAAATAAGATACACCAGCAGACACCGTAACGCGGCCGCGGCGGCCTCATAGGGGTGAATGGAGAAACATTGCTGAGCGTGGGCTACGTTTTGCTTTATAAAATAAACGTATGCGCTGGCAAATAAAGAAACACGGCCCAGGCTCGGCTACTTTACTCTGCTCACCCCTCTGAGGCCGCCGCGGCCGGGTTACGGTATCGGTAACTTGTTTCACGGATCCCTGACGGATACCACGAATGTCTGCAGCGACATCGTGTGAACCCAACCCTAACCCCTCCTGCCTCCCCTGAGAAGCAACAAAAAGGGGGCTGCGCAGAGTTTGCGGGTTTCACCAAAAATGTCGCGCCTGTTCTGTTAATGCGCCCAAGTGTGGGGGTGTCCCGGGGGCGTCGCTCCCCAAACCGTTGTGCGGCAAAACTGGGGGCCCCTTATGGGAAAGGCAGGAAGGTACAAGGGGGTTTCCTGAGCCTGAGGTGTATAGGGAATAGAAAGTCCAAAACTTCACCCCGGGGAGAACAGGTCCAGACATCCTGGCACATTCTACACTACTAATGCGCTTGAGGTGTGGGCCCCTGGTGTCGCCCCTGAGGTAAGAGGTGCGGGGTGGGGAGGGGATATTCCCACTGTTTTTTTACATGATTTTTCTGTTTTATTACCCCCCGGGGGGGTTGGGGGGGTATTGACCAGGTAAAATCCTTAAATTGGGTTTGGGGGTTTGACCCCAAACTGCGGGGGGGGTTTTTTTTCCCGCCCCACCCATTATCCCTTAAAAAAATCCCCCCCAAGGGCCCCTGGGGGACTCTCCGGCTTTGTTTCCCCCTCCGGAGGTGGGCGGGGATAAATCTTTCCCCCCTTTAAAAAAAAAATTAGGACTTTGGGTTTTTAATTTAGGGGTGAAAAAAAAGGTTTTTTTTTTAAAAAAATTTTTGAAAGCCCAAAAAAATGGCCGGGGGGTTTTGGGTTGGGGTTTTGGGTTGGGGAGGGGGCCCCCCCCCTTTTGCCCCCGGACTTCCCTGCACTTGGGGCAAAAGGGGGGATTTTTTTTCCTTTTTGGGGGGGGTAACGGGGCCCTGGTTTGTAGAGGGTTAAATTTGGGGATTGTGGAAAACTTATTAAAGGGGTTGTCTCGTTCCGCATTTTGCGTCTTTTGTGTGGTTGCCCAAATAGGCTTGTGAAAGGAGGGGGTTGTTTCTCCCCCCGCAGGGAGTTTTTTCACTCTCTGCAGACACCCCCGCACTGTGAGTGATGGTTTCTGTGTGAGGGGGGGAAGGGAGAGGTTTAACTGTCCCGGGTAAGGCTATGTGCACACAGCAAATGACAAAATGGGTCCAAAAACCAATGGCATTTCAGTTTTGCTGGTAGACAGAGCCTAGGGAATCAAGGAAGTGAAAAAAACTAAGTGTAATCCCCATGTGTATCTAAATTTCTCTCTCTCAACATACTTTGTAAACAGAATGGGCATTTGATATTCAGGACTCTGGGAAATATGGGTGTTTTTTTGTTTTTTTCTGTCTCTCTTTCTCATACAGTGATATATCCTGCAGATTATTACACCTCTGACCTCTACAGATCTGCAGAACAAAACTATATGCTTTATCTGTTTTTACATGAGACTAGACATCTGTCTCACAAGTGGTTTACGTGGGACTGCGCATATGTCTCTCAAATGTTTTTTTATGTGGGGCTGCACAGTACAGCTGTGTTCTCTGCCTGTGATTTACATGAGACTGCACATCTGTCACAGAAATGATTTACGTGGGGCTGCACATCTGGGTCGCAAAATTGTTTTACATGGGACTGCTCAGTATAGCTGCGCTCTGTCTGTTTTACATGGGAATGCACAAGTCTGCCACAAAAGTGATTTATGTGGGACTGCACATATGGGTCGCAAAAGTGTTTTACATGGGACTGCACAGTATAGCTGTGCTCTGTTTTACATGGGACTGCACACATCAGCCACAAAGGTGATTTACGTGGGACTGCACAGTACAGCTGTGTTATTTCTCACTCTGACACAAAAGTGATTTACGTGGGACTGCGCATCTGAGGCACAAAAGTGATTTATGTGGGACTGCACAGTATAGCTGTGTTCTCTTTCTGTAATTTACATGGGACTATGCATCAGTCACAAAACTGATTTACGTGGGACTGCACAGTATAGCTGCGCTGTCTGTGTTTTATGTGGGACTGCACATTTGTGTCACAAAAGTGATTTACGTGGGACTGCACAGCTGTGTTATTTCTGTGTCACAGAAGGGATTTACATGGGACTGCACATTTGAGGCACAAAAGTTATTTACGCGGGACTGTACAATACAGCTGTGTTCTGTCTGTTTTTTACGTGGGACTGCACATCGAGTCTCAAAAGCGATTTATGTGGGACTGTTTAGTCTCTCTCTGTCTCTCTCTCCCTCCCTCCTCCCATCTGCATCCACATACTATGTGTGCTCCCATCCGCGACCTGGGGGAGACATGCCGCTCATCTGACAGCCAGTAACACAGTAGTTGGGTGTAACCCGACCTGGGCTTCAACTCTGTAGCTAAGCACAAATAAATCAGCCGCTTCTCATAAACCATCGCACTTTGCTAATTGTAACCAAGGACGGACGTGCTTACATTTTGGTTCCCCTCATTTTAAACTTTGATCTTTGTAGTGAAACGACCCCTTTATATTTCAAAGAAACTACATCTCCCACAATGCAAGGAAACATAACACATTGCTTTGCAGAATCTCTGTCAGAGCCCTGTCTGTCATACTGACAGCTTCCAGAGATCTAAGGTCAGTGCATCTCTGCAGCTTCGGCTGTGACTGGAGCATTTGGGCTGCTCGAGTACATGACAAGGATTATTTCTCAATCTTCATATATATATATATAGAAAGCCACAATATTATAACCTTTTTATTCCTTTTTAATCAGTGCAAAATATATTCATTATAGTACAATGGACATTATTTAAGAATATAAATAGGTAACCGTTACCGGGTAGGGTGCAAAAAGTCCAACCTTCTAGTCCATGCAGACTTTTTTCACTGCTATTCCTCTGAGTGTGTAGCCTCCATCACCTCCGTACTCGTTTACACCTGCTACGTTTCGGGGTCCGCCCCCTTTGTCAAGCATTCCAGCAGGTGTAAACGAGTACGGAGGTTGGACTTTTTGCACCCTACCCGGTAACGGTTACCTATTTATATTCTTAAATAATGTCCATTGTACTATAATGAATATATTTTGCACTGATAAAAAAGAAAGAAAAAGGTTATAATATTGTGGCTTTCTATATATATATGAAGATTGAGTATATTGGGATTGGGGAATCCTAAAAACCTAGCTACGAAGAGGTAACCGGGGATATATATTTTACTACAGAGTGAGACGTATGTTATGAAGAAGGATTATTTCTCACCATTCTGCTCCCGTTCTACTCCGGTTGCTAGTAAATCTGGTTCCCCCAAGCTGATGTCGTGAATCCGGCTCGCGAGGCACTCGCTGTGCAGCACCTTGCACCACTCGTCGGCCTCCAGCTCTGCGGGAAAGCACAAACATGGCAGTTACCATGGCGCTGCCCTTAAAGGGACAGTTCAGACTCCTGTACTGAGAGGTGGTCACAGCCCTGCCCACTGTACCAATAATACTGAGAGGTTGTCACAGCCCCACCCCCTGTACTGACATCACTGAGAGGTTGTCACAGCCCCGCCCCCTGTACTGACATCACTGAGAGGTGGTCACAGCCCCGCCCCCTGTACTGACATCACTGAGGGGTTGTCACAGCCCCGCCCCCTGTACTGACATCAGTGAGAGGTGGTCACAGCCCCACCCCCTGCACTGACATCACTGAGAGGTTGTCAGCCCCACCCCCGCTACTCACTTCACTGAGAGGTGGTCACAGCCCTGCCCCCTGTACTGACATCACTGAGAGGTGGTCAACGCCCAGCCCCCTGTACTGCATCACTGAGAGGTTGTCACTGCCCGCCCCTCTGTACTGAAATCTTGAGAGGTTGGTACCAGCCCGCCCCCTGTACGAACATCACTGAGAGGTGGTCACAGCCCGCCCCTGTACGAAATCACTGAGGGGGTGGTCACAGCCACGCCCCCTGTACGAACATCACTGAGAGGTGGTCACAGCCCCACCTAATGTACTGACATCACTGAGAGGTTGTCACAGCCAGGGCCGGGACGATGGCTAAGGTAGGCGGTCGCCTAGGGTGCCATACCTCTGCCTGCCACTATGGGGCGCAGGTATGGAGCCGGCTCAGGAGCTGAGCCAGCTCCATACATAGCAGGTGTCGGCCAGTCACTGCTGCCACCTTCATAAAGCAGGAGGGGCAGCAGTTTACCTTCACCCCCCCTGCTTACTCCCTGGGTGGGGGGTCAGGGAGGGAGCAGGGGCAGCAGTTTGTAGTGCACAGGGGAGGTTGCACACTCTGCTCACCTCCCTGCGCTCTTCTGACAGCCTCGTGTCACATAACAGGAAGCTGCCAGAGCAGTGCATGCTGGGGAGAATGGGCGGAGCTTTGACCCCCTCTCCCTAACATGGAGTGTGGACATAAGAAGATGGGAAGCTGGTGAGTGCTTACTAAGTGGGGGAGGAATTAATGCAGAGGGAGAGATGAACTGGAGACGGGGGGGGGGTGAGAGATGAACTGGAGCGGGGGGGGGGGGTGAGAGATGAACTGGGGGGGGGGGGTGAGAGATGAACTGGGGGGGGGGTGAGAGATGAAATGGAGTGGGGGGGGTTTAGAGATGAACTGGAGCAGAGGGGGCTGAGAGATGAAAAGGAGCGGGGGGGGTGAGAGATGAACTGGAGCGGGGGGGGGGGTGAGAGATTTAATGGGGGGGGTGAGAGATGAACTGGGGGGGGTGAGAGATGAACTGGAGTGGGGGGGGTTGAGAGATGAACTGGAGCAGAGGGGGCTGAGAGATGAACTGGAGCAGAGGGGGGTTGAGAGATGAACTGGAGCGAGGGGGGGGTTGAGACATGAACTGGAGCAGAGGGGGCTGAGAGATGAACTGGAGCAGAGGGGGCTGAGAGATGAACTGGTGCAGAGGGGGCTGAGAGATGAACTGGAGCAGAGGGGGCTGAGAGATGAACTGGAGCAGAGGGGGCTGAGAGATGAATGAAACAGAGGGGGCTGAGAGAGAATGGGCAGAGGGGGTGAGAGATGAACTGGAGCAGAGGGGGCTGAGAGATGAACTGGAGCAGAGGGGGGTTTATAGATTAACTGGAGCGGAGGGGGCTGAGAGATTAACTGGAGCAGAGGGGGCTGAGAGATGAAATGGAGCAGAGGGGGCTTAGAGATGAACTGGAGCAGAGGGGGCTGAGAGATGAACTGGAGCAGAGGGGGCTGAGAGATGAACTGGAGCAGAGGGGGCTGAGAGATGAACTGGAGCAGAGGGGGCTGAGAGATGAACTGGAGCAGAGGGGGCTGAGAGATGAACTGGAGCAGAGGGGGCTGAGAGATGAACTGGAGCAGAGGGGGGGAGAGAGGAACTGGTGCAGAGTGGGGGAGAGAGGAACTGGTGCAGAGTGGGGGAGAGAGGAACTGGTGCAGAGTGGGGAGAGAGGAACTGGTGCAGAGTGGGAGAGAGGAACTGGTGCAGAGGGGGAGAGATGAACTGGTGCAGAGTGGGGAGAGAGGAACTGGTGCTGGGGGAGAGAGGAACTGGTGCAGGTGGGGGGAGAGAGGAAAATGGTGCAGCGGTGGGGGGGAGAGGAACTGGTGCGAGAGTGGGGTGAGAGAGGAAAATGGTGCGAGTGGGGGGAGAGAGGAACTGGTGCAGAGTGGGGGAGAGAGGAACTGGTGCAGAGTGGGGGAGAGAGGAACTGGTGCAGAGTGGGGGGGAGAGGAACTGGTGCAGAGTGGGGGGGGGAGAGGAACTGGTGCAGAGTGGGGGGGGGGGAGGAAATGGTGCAGAGTGGGGGGGAGAGGAACTGGTGCAGAGTGGGGAGAGAGGAACTGGTGCAGAGTGGGGAGAGAGGAACTGGTGCAGAGGGGGGGAGAGGAACTGGTGCAGAGTGGGGGGGAGAGTTACTGGTGCAGAGTGGGGGAGAGTTACTGGTGCAGAGTGGGGGAGAGTTACTGGTGCAGAGTGGGGGAGAGTTACTGGTGCAGAGTGGGGGAGAGTTACTGGTGCAGAGTGGGGGAGAGTTACTGGTGCAGGAGGGCACCATTTTTTTGGGAGGAAGGGCACCATTTTTAAAGGAGGAAGGGGGGCGCCATTAGCCGTATTTGCCTAGGGCACCAAAATGTCTTGTCCCGGCCCTGGTCATAGCCCCGCCCCCTGTACTGACATCACTGAGAGGCAGTCACAGCCCCGCCCCCTCTACTGACCTCACTGAGAGGTGGTCACAGCCCCGCCCCCGCGCTGACCTCACTGAGAGGTGGTCACAGCCCCGCCCCCGCGCTGACCTCACTGAGAGGTGGTCACAGCCCCGCCCCCTGTACTGACATCACATCTGGGATGGGGAGGCGGAGTCGTACCTGACTCACAGGTGAATGTTTTGGACGTGTCATCAGTGAAGGATATCCCCACCGCGTGCTTCTTGGTGGTTTTGGGGAGTCTGACGATGCTTTTCACATTGTTGAGCTCCGTCACCTGGAATAGAGTTGTAGAAAGGTTATTTATCGGGAATTTACCCAGAAATAAAAAAAATTCTGCATCCTTGTTCTCTGTGTCTGGGAAAGCTGGGTGATAAGCAATGCGGCGGCTAGCACAGTGCTGAGTTACTATGACAGCCACTCTGGATGTCCCCCAACTGTCCCAGCACCAGAGTAGGATAAGGTTCAGGCGGTGCCCGGAGATCCGCACCACTCCCCCCGGCGGTTCGTCCAGGACTCGCTGACCCGGTCTCATCAATATTGATTAGAGCCGGAAAAACGCACAAACAGCTTCATTATGAGAACAAAGAGCCGGCGGCGGTGACCGCTCCGACCCCAAACCAGTAACACTGTCACCGCCGAGTCCCTGCAGATCAACAAACATCACAGGATCTGAACGGGAACTTATTACAGACTTCATAGAACCATAGAAGTGTGTTCCCGAAAAGCAGCCACAAAATAAAAGGTTCACAGCAGCACAGAGGATTCCAATTACGCCCTCTAGAAGGCAATTGACAGGCCTGAGAAAGAGGGACGAATCAAGAGTCACGTGCAGAAGCTGTAAGGCAGATCCCTAAAATCACCTCCACTGGTGGCCCTAAGAATCAACTCCACTGGTGGGGCCCAAGAATCACCTCCACTGGTGGGGCCCAAGAATCACCTCCACTGGTGGGGCCCAAGAATCACCTCCACTGGTGGGGCCCAAGAATCCTCTCCACTGGTGGGGCCCAAGAATCATCTCCGATGGTGGCTCCAAGAATTATCTCCACTAGTGTGTCCAAGGGTCAACTCCACTGGTGGGGCCCCAAGAATCACCTCCACTGGTGGGGCCCAAGAATCATCCCCACTGGTGGGGCCCAAGAATCATCCCCACTGGTGGGGCCCAAGAATCACCTCCACTTGTGGGCCCCAAGAATCAGCTCCACTGGTGGACCCAAGAAGAATCTCCACTGGGGGACCCAAGATTCATCTCCACTGGTGGACCCCAAGAATCAACTCCACTGGTGGACCCCAAGAATATACCCCACTGGTTGCCCCAAGAATCAACTCCACTGGTAGGCCCAAGAATCATCTCCACTGGTGGGGCCCAAGAATCATCTCCACTGGGGGCCCCAAGAATCATCTCCGATGGTGGCCCCAAGAATCATCTCCGATGGTGGCTTTGCTGGTGGGTCCAAGGATCATCTCCGATGGTGGTTCCAAGAATTATCTCCGCTGGTGGGTCCAAGGATCAACTCCACTGGTGGCCCCAAGAATCACCTCCAGTGGTGGGCCCCAAGAATCATCTTCAATGGAGGCCACAAGAATCACCTCCACTGGGGGGCCCCCAAAGAATCATCTCCACTGGGTGGACCCCAAGAATCACCTCCACTGGTGGCCCCAAGAATCATCTCCACTGGTGGCTCCAAGGATCAACTCACTAGTGGGCCCCAAGAATCATCTCCACTGGTGGCCCCAAGAATCATCTCCACTGGTGGCTCCAATAATTATCTCCGATGGTGGCTCCAAGGATCAACTCACTAGTGGGCCCCAAGAATCACCTCCACTGGTGGCTCCAAGAATCAACCCTACTGGTGGATCCCAGGAATCATCTCCACTGGTGGGCCCCAATAATCACCCCCCCCCATGGTGGGGCCCAAGAAACACCCCCCCCCCTGGTGGGGCCCAAAAATCACCCCCCCCCCCCCGGTGGGGCCCAAGAATCACCCCCAATGGTGGACCCCAAGAATCATCTTCACTGCTGGCCCCAAGGATCACCTCCACTGGTGGCCCCAAGAATCATCTCCACTGGTGGCCCCAAGAATCATCTCCACTGGTGGCCCCAAGAATCATCTCCGATGGTAGCTCCAAGAATCAACTGTACTGGTGGCTCCAAGAATTTCCTCCGCTGGTGGCCCCAAGAATCATCTCCACTCGTGGCCCCAAGAATCATCTCCACTGGTGGACCCCAAGAATCAACTCCACTGGTGGACCCCAAGAATCAACTCCACTGGTGGACCCCAAGAATCAACTCCACTGTTGGCCCCAAGAATCAACTCCACTGGTGGCCCCAGGAATCAACTCCAGTGATGAGCCGCAAACATCCCAGTCTGACATTGGGTTTGCAGCAGCACAGAGTATTTTAGTAAAGCAGTTTACTGATCTTTTCGGAGGAGGTCATAGACTGAGAGTTATATATTGTAAAGCACAGGACACTCACAGCAGCACAAAGATAGTCAGATATGCAGTGCACTATCTAAGGCTGGGTTCACATGTTGCTTGTTAACATATTTTGATGCAAAAAAAAGTATTTTGAGCACAAAAATATTAAACTTCAGAAAAGGTCTCTACAGGATGCAAATCAGGCTTAGGAGACTTCAGGTCACATAAAAAACACAAGTGTGGTCAATTATTGGTGCACAAATGTTTCTAAGGTGCGAAACTTTGAAATGGAGTCGAGTGCAAAAATTGCCCCAATCAGGCCTGTGTTCCATTTACTGACACCAACGCACCAAAATATGTAGGAAGAAATCCACTGAAAAAAAGACAGGAAAAAAATGCATGCAAAAAAAAGGAATATGCAAAAAAAGAAATGTGCAAAAAAAAAAAAAATGTTCAAAAAATAAATCTGCAAAAAGAAAAATCTGCCAGAAAATAAAATTTTCACAAAACATAAATATGCAAATAACATAAACCTGCACAGATTTTTTGCGCCTTTTTTTACACTGTGTGAATCCCGACTTCAGGGTTATAATAGGATAATACTGTTTCCATGCGGCGGGAGGGCGGTACGTAGCGGAGGCGCCATTATCCTCCTAATGGTCCTCACCATATGTGATCTCCCCTCTAATCCCCGGCTTCTTATAACAGCCGACTGACGGCCGGGATTATCAGGAGACATATTGTACAATCCCAATAGAGTCAGCGACTAAAATGATCGGTTTAACCCTTACACGCCCTATAGATTCCTGCAACTGAAACAAAGCCGTATCTAAAGCATTCATACATGTTGCTTCAGCAGGTGTATCTAAGCCGTATCTACAACACTCATATGCTACTTCCTCCTGATCAGGTGTATCTAAGTCATCTAAAGCACTTGGATATGTAACGTCCTCCTGAGCAGGTGCATCTAAGCCATATCTACAGCACTCATATGTTACTTCTTACTGAGCAGATGTATCTAAGCTGTATCTACAGCATTCACATATGTTACTTATTCCAGAACAGGTGTATCTAAGCTGCATATACAGCACACATATATGTAACTTCCTACTGAGCAGGTGTATCTAAGCTGTATCTCCATAACTCATATGTTACTTCCTTCTGAACAGGTGTATCTAACCTGTATAAACAGCATTCATGTATGTTAATTATTCCTGAACAAATGTATTTAAGCTGTATCTACAGAACTCATACATGTTGCTTGCTTCGTACTGAACAGGTGTATCTAAAGCACTCATATATGTTACTTCTTCCTTAGCAGGTGTATCTAAGATTTAGTTAAAGCATTCATGTATTTTACACCCTCCTGAGCAGGTGTATCTAAGCCCATCACAGAAAACCAAGCTTGAATCAATAATCTGGGTTTGCAGTAAGAAGGAAGCAAGCGACCGGCACAGGAAACATTTTTCCCAGAAGGCTCAGGGGTAAGAGATCGTAGCTGAGCTCTATGGACGCCCCGTCAGTCTGACATAACCCGGGTGTAATTGGTGGCAGCAATAAATATAGAGCATTAATGACCATCACAGACACATCCTGCTCAGACTTCAATTACTGAGATCCTCACTAATGACTATTCCTGCAAACATCACTTATACAGAAAGAGGAAGAAAGATCAGCCACTCCACTATACAGTGTACAAAAGGATATAACTATTATAATACTGCCCCCTATGTACAAGAATATAACTACTAGAATACTGCCCCCTATGTACAAGAATATAACTACTATAATACTGCTCCCTATGTACAAGAATATAACTACTATAATACTGCCCCCTATGTACCAAAAATATAAACTAAATATAATACTGCTCCCTATGTACAAGAATATAACTACTTAATTTCTGCCTCCTATGTACAAGAATATAAACTGCTATAATACTGCCCTTATGTACAAGTGAATATAACTACTATAATACTGCCTCCTATGTACAAGAATATAACTGCTATAATACTGCCCTCTATGACAAAGAATTTTAACTACTATAATACTGCCCCTATGTACAAGAATATAAAATCTATAATACCGCCCTCTATATACAAGAAATTAACTACTATAATACTGCCCTCTATCTAAAAGGATGTAACTACTATAATACTGCCCATATGTGCAAGAAATAAACTACTATAAACTGCCCCTATGTATAAGAATATCCTTTCTATAATACTGCCCCCAATGTACAAGAATATAAACTAATATAATACTGCCCACTTTGTACAAGAATATAAAATACTAGAATACTGCCCCTATGTACAAGAAAATAACTACTATAAAACTGCCTCCTATGTACAAGAATATAACTTTCTATAATACTGCCTCTATTTTACAAGAATATTAACTACTATAATACTGCCCTATGTACAAGAATATAACTACTATAATACTGCCCTATGTATAAGATATAACTACTATAATACTGCCCCTATGTAAAGAATATAACTACTATAATTCTGCCCCCCATGTACAAGAATATAATAAATATTAATCTGCCCTCTATGTACAGGAATATAAATACTATAATACTGCCCCCTATGTACAAGAATATAACTACTATAATACTGCCCCCTTTGAAACAAGAATATAACTACTATAATACTGCCTCCTACGTACACGAATATAACTACTATAATACTGCTCCTATGTACAAGTATATAATTACTATAATACTGCCCCCTATTCACAAGAATATAACTGCTATAATACTGCTCCCTATGTACAAGAATATAACTATTATAATACCTCCTATGTACAAGAATATAACTACTATAATACTGCCCTCTATGTACAAGGGAAAATAACTACTATTAATACTGCCCTCTATGTACAAGAATATAACTACTATAATTTCTGCCCCCCTATGTTTCAAGAATATAACTACTATAAAACGCTCCTATGTACAAGAAAATTTTAACTACTATAATACTGCCCCCTATGTACAAGAATATAATACTATAATATTGCTCCTAAAGTACAAGAAATATAACTACTATAGTTACTGCTCCTATGTACAAAAAATATAACTACTGTAATACTGCTCCCTATGTACAAGAAATAACTGCTATAATACTGCCCCCTATGTACAAGAATATTTAAATATCTATAATACTGCCCTCTATGAACAAGAATATAATACTATAATACTGCCCTCTATGACATAGAATATAACTACTATAACACTGCTCCTATGTACAATAATATAACTGCTATATTCTGCCCTATGTACAAGAATATAAACTACTATAATACTGTCCCCCTGTACAGAATATAACTACTATAATACTGCCCCTATGTGCAAGATTATATATTTCTATAATTTCTGCCTCCTATGTACAAGAATATAACTACTATAATACTGTCCCCTATTACAAAATATAACTTTCTATAACACTGCTCCTATGTACAAGAATATAACTGCTATAATACTGCCCCTATGTACAAGAATATAACTACGATAATACTGCTCCCTATGTACAAGAATATAACTACTATAATACTGCTCCCTATGTACAAGATATAACTACGATAATATGCTCCCTATGTCAAGAATATAACTACTATAATAATGCTCCCTATGTACAAGAATATAATTACTATAATTTCTGCCCCTATGTACCAGAATATAACTAAAAATAACACTGCTCCTCTGTTTCAAGAATATAACTGCTTATAATTGCTCCCTATTGTATAAGAATATTTAAATACTATAATTTCCCGCCTCCTATGTACAAGAATATAACTACTATAATACTGCCCCCTATGTACAAGAATATAACTACTATAATACTGCCCCCTATGGAGTGTTCTCCCGCCTTTACCTTGTGGTAACATCTGAAGTATGCCGCTCTCTCGTCTGAGAACTTCTCCAGCCGCTTTGGTCCTTTGCTGGACGCCTTCTTGAACACTAACCAGCACCTCTGGTAAATCTGCAGGAAGAAGCGGAGACGCGTCAGACACTGGACCCCCAGGATGTGGTTGTTGATGTTATATCTTGGCCTCCGGTCACATCCAGAGCTGCAGTCACAGATTTTCTGGCTGACGCCTCTTGTCATGTGACAGCGCTGTTTTGGCAGATGCGCCCCTAATAGTTTAGTGGCTTCCCCATGGTGCAGTGCATTGTGGGAGATGTGGAGGTGTTTGTACAGCAGTCTATGTATGCAGCGCTGTTCATGAACACTGATGACACAATATCTTCAATCTGCTGGGAGTTGTAGTACCTGGCCATGCTCCGCATCTCAGATCTGTAGAGGATACAGTCATGACATTGTAAGGGCAGGTTGTGAGATGAACGGCGGGCAGTGAGAGAGAGCTCTGCGCTCCCTGCCGTGTGACGCTGCGCAGGCAGTGCGGTGAAGTGACGTCATCACACCGCCTGCGCTGCCTTCTGCCTTATTCCCCAAGACTAAAGCACCAGACGTGGGCCGAGAGCAGACGCACTCGCCTGGGGAGCGTGGAGAGGTGAGTACTTACCTATTGGGGAGGCCTAATTACACTACAGTATATGGTCACTGTATGGAGATGATATACAGTCTGCAGAGCCTGTGTACACTGGTGTCTACCACTATATGGTCACTGTATGGAGGTAATATACAGTCTGCAGAGCCTGTGTACACTGGTGTCTACCACTATATGGTCACTGCATGGTGGTAATATACAGTCTGCAGAGCCTGTGTACACTGGTGACTACCACTATATGGTCACTGTATGGAGGTATTATACAGTCTGCAGAGCCTGTGTACACTGGTACCTACCACTATATAATCACTGTATGGAGGTAATATACAGTCTGCAGAGCCTGTATACACTGGTGTCTACCACTATATGGTGACTGTATGGAGGTTATATACAGTCTGCAGAGCCTGTGTAATCTAGTGACTACCACTATATGGTCACTGTATGGTGGTAATATACAGTCTGCAGAGCCTGTGTACACTGGTGTCTACCACGATATGGTCACTGTATGGAGGTAATATACTGTCTGCAGAGACTATATCTCTGGATGCAGCTCTGGCAGTGACTAGAATGACTTAATATGTGGATGCAGCTCTGGATGTGTCTGGAGAGACATGATCTTTGAATGCAGCTCTGGTTCTGACAGGAGAGTGACAGACTTGAATTTGGCTTGGTTTACTAGAAGAGGAATATCTGTATATTTTAAATCGGTTTTGACTAGAGGACATGATCTGTGAATGCAGCTCTGGTTGTGACTAGAGAGACGGTATTTGGAAAGCAGCTCTGGTTGTGACTAGAGAAACATGGTATTTGGATGCAGCTCTGGTTGTGACTAGAGAGACGAAATATTTGGATGCAGCTCTGTTTGGGACTAGAGAGACATGGTATTTGGATGCAGCTCTGTTTGGGACTAGAGAAACATGGTATTTGGATGCAGCTCTGTTTGGGACTAGAGAGACAATCTAACAGCTATCATGCATGATTACCATAATAGTACAGCTTAGGTGAGGACCTCACTGAGATGTGAAGGGTTCAGGGTTATTAAAGCATCATGTAAGTAAAGTTTAAAGAAGTGCTCCGGCAATATTTTTGTTGCCTTTATAATGCAGCATGGCTGTAATTAAAGGGGTTTTATCATTACATTAAATGGTCTTCAGAATAAGGAGACGGTGAAAACAAGTAACTTTGCAATTGGATGTCATTTGCAGAGCTGTCTTGTTTTCACAGTCTCCCTTATCTCCGTTTTCTGTAAACACCGTTCCCCAGTGCCGGTCGGATCCCACCTCCTTTCATTTCATTGGCTGCCGGCTCTACTAATTTACATTCTGTCTGGCCCCCGGTCATAATCACGGGAGCGCGCATTCCTGCCTCTCTCACTCAGAATAAGGGGCCGGCAATATTTCATTCTGAACAGCCAGGAGCTCCACAGTAACCCTGCAGCTGGTTTTACAATCAGAAAACAGCAGAATTGTGCCTCGGTGCCTAATGCTCCTGCGTGTAAACAGAGAAAGGAGACAGATCTGTGCTGCTCTGGATGAGTTCATAGAAGACTGGATGCAACTGTAACAAACCTCCAGCTGTGAGAGGAGAAGAGATCAGCGCTCTGAGTTCATAGAAGACTGTCTAAACTGAATGCAGGGCTGTGGTATGTAAACAGCTCTTACAAAATAAGACTGCATAGGGAGAGGAATGATGTGACATGTGGACTCAGACAGAGGGGGGTGGGGAGCACACTGAATTGTGAGTGAGCATCAACAGTGAAGGGGGGGAGGGGGTGATGTCATCCCCCTTCAGTTAAGAAACACCCAGCTAGGAGGGGAAGAAACGCCTCTGGATTTGTAGAGCTGAGAAACTGAAAGTACAAGGAAACACAACACACAAACTTCCCCTTTAAGGAATAATGTGTAGGCTCATCCGGCACATCTTTATGGTCTTTACGGTAGGTTTGGATATTGATACGCCTACATCCTGGAGAGTATTCAGAGACATAGGGCCACATGTATGAAAACTTTTTAGGTCTAAAATTTACCTTTTTGCCCATAGGTTACTATGGGCAAAAAGTGAGTTTTAGACCTAAACATGGCCCATACTGTGTGCTCAAATCCAGCCAAATGCAACCAAACTGATTAGTGGGTGTTTCATAACAGATGGACAATGACCCAAAACATAAAGCAAAAGCAACTCAGGAGTTTATTAACCCCTTAAGGACCCAGCGTATTTTTTTGTTGACACGTTTGTTTTTCCATCCTCACCTTCCCAGAGCCATAACTTATTTATTTTTCCACCTACATAGACCTATGAGGGCTTTTATTTTGCAGGACAAGATGTACGTTCTAATGGTGTTATTCACTGTGCTATAGAATATACTGGGAAACCGCAAAAAAATTCCAAGTGGGACAAATTGTGAAAAAAAAAACATTTTCGCCATTTTTCCGGGTGTTTTGCTTTTACGGCGTTCAATCTTCGGTAAATACAATGTGTTATCTGTATTCTACAGGTTGATACGCATCCGCAAGACAAAAACCTCCCACATGTAAAAATTACAAGAATAGAAAAAATAAACAAAACATACCAAAAGAAAAATACTAACCCACTGAGGAGTCCCTGGGATGGGACGAAACGCGTTTGGGGTTTTGTTTGCGCTTACCATTACGGGCGCTCTATTTTCATTTCCTTATTGGCATATTATAATACCTGAGGTGTAGTTAGCGCCTATTATCATTGGCGCCTTGTCTATATCTGTTTATTGTCATATATACATTGTTATTGCTTTCCCATAAGTCACTATATGGTCCTGCCTGATAAAAGCTATTGAGATAAGGTAGGGTCAAATACAGGGAATAGCATAGGAGGAGTGTTGGGTCGCCCTTTTCGGGGCGGGTTCTCCGCTTAGTGAATATTAGTAGTGTGTGATAGCACTACAGACAGTATATTTATATTGTCCCTATTCTTGTAGTGTCCATATAGGTTCTAGGTATATATTTTTAGAGGTTTATTCATTAAAAGGTAATTTTTAAAGGAGTATTTTTCTTTGGTATGTTTTGATACGCATCCGGCAATACCAAACATGTAGGGTTTCCGTTATGTTTTGGTACCGTAAAAAAAATTCCAAACATGCTCTTTTCCTGAAATTTGCGCCGTGGCGCCATTTTGTGCGACCAATAACTTTTTTGTACTAACACCTACGGACGTCAGTGAGGGTGCGTTTTTTGCGGGCTGAAGAGTACTTTTTATCGCTAGCAGTTTGGAATGCATGCGACTTTTTTTTATCACTTTTATTCCATTTTTTAAGTGACGTAAAATGACCAAAAAAACGCAATTTTGGTGTTTGGAATTTTTTTCTTCTACGGTGTTCAGCATACAGAATAAATTATGTTATATTTTTATAGATCCGACTTTTTCCAGACGTGGCGATACCAAAATATTTTGTAATTTTTTTTTATTTTTAAAGATTTTTATTTTTAAAATGGGGTGATTTGAACTTTTAGTACTTTTTTTTTGTACTTTAAAACTTTTTTTTTTTTTTTCACTGTAACATTGGGGTCCCACCCAGGGTGCTTTTATCCCCTAGGGGGCGCAATTGTTAAAACAGTCTAATGCATTGCATAGACAATGTATTAGACTGTACCAAGATGGCGGTTTCCCCACTTCCTGTCTGCGGCCGGAAGTGGGGCAAACCGGGACATATCAGTGACGGAGGCCTTCACAGGGCTCCCCACCGCCTTGTCCGGGTGTCGGATTCGCTGCCAGTATGTGTGGCGATGCGATCCACCTGACGATAAGTGCGCGACACCGATTGTCATTCATTCAGAGCCGCGGGGCCCTCATTGCCGCGGTGTTCCCGAAAGGGTTAAACAAGGGGCAGGTGGGCGAACGCCATCTGCCGGCGCTGTTACTGCGGGTGTTAGCGGCGATCAGCCTCTAACACCTGCCGGCTGTATGGGGGGGGGGGGGGGGGGGTCGCGGAGTTAAAGCAGGTTAAGGGGTTAAAGCAGAGAAGTGGAATATTCTGGAATGGCCAAGTCAGTCCCCTGATCTCAGCCCAATTGAGCAGCTTTTCACTTGTTACAGACTAAACGTAAGATAGAAAGGCCACAAACAAACAGCGACAGAAAACCGCTGCAAAAAAGGCCGAGGGAGAGCATCAACAAGGAGGAAACCCAGCGTCTGGTGATGTCCATGAGGTCAGGGCTTCAGGCCGTCATTGCCAACAAGGAGGAAACCCAGCGTTTTGGTTATGTCCATGAGGTCGAGGCTTCAGGCCGTTCATTGCAACAAGGAGGAAAACCCAGCGTTCTGGTGATGTGCAGGAGCTCACAGGCTTCAGGCCGTCATTACCAACAAGGAGGAAACCCAGCGTCTGGTGATGTTCCATGAGGTCAGGGCTTCAGGTAGTCCTTGACAACAAGGAGAGGAAACCAGGTCTGGGTGTGTTGTCCATGAGGGTCAGGGCTTCAGGCGTCATTTGCCAACAGGGAGGAAAAACCCAGTGTCTGGTGATGTCCATGAGTGTTCGAAAGCTTTAGCAGTAATGACATCAAGGAGGAATAACCCAGCGTCTAGTGATGTCCATAAGGTCAGGGCTTCAGGCCATCATATTACCAACAAGGAGGAAGCCAGCGTCTGGTGATTGTCCATGAGGTCAGGCTTCAGGCCGTCATTGCAACAAGGCGAGAGAGACCCAGGCCGTATGGCGATGTCCATGAGGCGAAGAGCTTCAGCCGTTCATTGCCAACCAAGGAGGAAACCAGCCGTCTGATGATGTCCATTTGAGGTCAGGGCTTAGGCCGCCATTGCCAAACAAGGAGGAAACCTGCATCTTGGTGATGTCCATGAGGTCGAAAGCTTCGCCGTCATTGCCAACAAGGAGGAAAAACCAGCGTCTGGTGATGTGTCCATGAGGTCAGGGCTTCAGCCATCATTGCCCAACAAAGGAGGGAACCAGCGTTGGTGGATTGTCCATGAGGTCAGGGCTTCAGCAATCATTGCCAACTAGGGGAAACCCAGTGTCTGGTGATGTCCATGAGGTCGAGGCTTCAGGTAGTCCCTGCCAATAAGGAAGAAACCCAGCGTCTGGTGATGTCCATGAGGTCAGGGCTTCAGGCGCCATTGCCAACAAGGAGGAAACCCAGCTTCTGGTGATGTCCATGAGCTCAAGGCTTCAGGTCTCATTGCCAACAAGGAGGAAACCCAGCGTCTGGTGATGTCCATGAGGTCAGGGCTTCAGCCGTCATTGCCAACAAGGAGGAAACCCAGCGTCTGGTGATGTATATGAGGTCAGGGCTTCAGGTCGTCATTGTCAACAAGGAGGAAACCAGCGCCTGGTGATGTATATGAGGTCAGGGCTTCGGGTCGTCATTGTCAACAAGGAGGAAACCCAGCGTATGGTGCTTGTATATTGAGGTCAGGGTTCAGGTCGTCAATTGTCAACAAGGAGGAAAACCCAGGTTATGGTGATGTATATGAGGTCAGGGCTTACAGGTCCCCACTGCCATTATAGGAAGAAAAACCAGTTTGGTGATGTCCATGAGGGTTCAGGGCTTCAGGCCCATCATTGCCAAAAGGAGAAACCACAGCTTTTGGTGATGTCCATGAGGTCAAGGCTTCAGGCCGTCTTTGCCAAACAAGGAGGAAAACCCAGGTCTGGTGAGTCCTGAGGTCAGGGCTTTCAGGCAGTCATTGCCAACAAGGAGGAGACCCAGCGTCTGGTGATGTCCATGAGGTCAGGGTTCAGCCGTCATTGCCAACAAGGATGGAAACACCCGCGTTTACTGGTGATGGTCCATGAGTCAGGGCTTCAGGCCGATCCACTGCAACAACAAGGAGGGAAACCAGCGTCATTGGTGATGGTCCATGAGGTAGGGCTTCAGGCGCCATGCCAACAAGGAGGAACCCAGCGTTCTGGTGATGTCCATGAGGTCGATGCTTCAGCCGTTCATTGCCAACAAGGGAGGAAACCCAGCGTTTTGGTGATGTCCACATGAGGGTCAGGGTTTCAGCCATCACTTGCCAAACAAAGTGGGAAACCCAGCGTCTGGTGATTGTCTGAGGTCAGGGTTTACAGCCATCATTGCCAACAAAAGAGGAAACCAGTGTCTGGTATATCCATGGAGGACGAGGCTTCACGGTAGTCCCTGCCAACATGGAGGAACACCAGCGTACTGGTGATGTCCATGAGCTCAAGGCTTCAGGCGTTCATTGACAACAAGGAGGAAAACCAGCGCCTTGGTGATGTATATGAGGTCCAGGGCTTCTTGGAGTCACATTGTCACAAGGAGGGAAAACCCAGGTTTGGTGATGTATATGAGGTCAGGGCTTCAGGTCGTCATTGTCAACAAGGAGGAAACCCAGCGCCTGGTGATGTATATGAGGTCAGGGCTTCAGGTCGTCATTGTCAACAAGGAGGAAACCCAGCGTATGGTGATGTATATGAGGTCAGGGCTTCAGGTCGTCATTGTCAACAAGGAGGAAACCCAGCGTCTGGTGATGTCCATGAGGTCAGGGCTTCAGGTCGTCATTGCCAACAAGGAGGAAACCCAGCTTCTGGTGATGTCCATGAGGTCAGGGCTTCAGCCATCATTGCCAAAGGGTTTTCAGCCAAGTATTAGAAATTAACATTGTATTTACAATTATTTCATTTGTCCGATGATGACTTTTGGCCTCTTTATAAACAGGGTCTCCCAGGATGAGGAGCTGGAACTCCGAAACCCTTCATCCAATGTTAATGTGGATCCTCTCAAATGAAAGCAGAAAGTCTGGACTTTATGTCAGTGTCTTTATACAACTATAACTTTCATACATTGCCAACTCTCCTGTTTTTGGGGGGGGGGTCCGCCTATTTGGGGTCCCCTCGCCCTCACAGGGGGAGTTGGCATTCCTCCAGCCGCCAGCCAGGCGGCCGCGGGGGTTCTTTTCAAATGGCCGCGGCAACCCAGAGTAGCGTAGTGCGATACTATTGCGCCGCCGGGACGCTCCTAAAGGCGGTGAAGCGGCCGCAGCGCCCGCTTCACCCGCCCGGAGTCTCGCTGTGAGGGAGGAGGCCCCCCCAGGAGGAGGATCGCTCCTATCCTCCCTCCTCCCTGTATGTCCTGAGAGCCGGTTTGTGTGCGCCGGTACATTCAGGTCCGCGGCGCAGGGGACAGTGACGCTGCGGCTGCAGGGAGTGACTCTCACTTCCCCCTGCGCCGCTGAGGAGATCGGGCAGGAGCCTGGCCGGAGCTGCAGGAGCCTGGTGAGGTAAGTGGATTTTATTATTTTATTTTTATTAGCTATATGGGGGGCTCTGCCTGGCAACAATGGGGGCACTACCTGGCAACAATGGGGGCATCTACCTGGCAACAATGGGGCATCTACCTGGCAACAAGGGGGGAAATCTACCTGGCAACAATGGGGGCACTACCTGGCAAACAAAGGGGGGCACCTAACTGGCTAACAAAGGGGGGCACCTACCTGGCTAACAAAGGGGGGCACTTACCTGGCTAACAAAGGGGGGCACTTACCTGGCTACTAGGGGGCATCTACTTGGCTGGAAGGTGGCATCTACTGCCTTTTAAGGGCACTACCTGCTTAGGGGGGGTTATCCCTGGCTATAAGGGCATTACCTGGCTTTCTTCCAAAGCCGTTATGCAGTTAGGTGGAGTGGGTGTGGCTTTTTGAAGGGGCATGGCATACCGACCAGATGGGCAAATTCTTGCCCACAAAAATCTCTTGCTTTTTCATTTTCAAAAGTTGCCAACTATGCTATAACTTGAATATGTTTCAGTCAAAATTTGTGTCAGTGTCCAAACATACATGGACCTAACGATAACTGTTATAAGTGAGGTGCAATTATGGGTTGTCTGCTATCTTGATCCCTTTTCCTTTGACATGTTGCAGAATGAAGCTGCATCACTTTACACTGGAGGCTCTGCACAAGGCAGATAGCAGAGACAGGCAGTGTGACGCAGGGAGAAAAGAGTGAAGCTGTATCACATATTATACACTGGAAACTCTGCTCTTCCCCTCCTTATAATGCATCTCTGCACAGAGCCTTTAGCAGAGACAGGCTGTAGCCACATCAGATAGAATACACAGGAGACTCTGCACAGAGCCGATAGCAGAGACAGGCTGAAGCCACATCAGATAGAATACACAGGAGACTCTGCACAGAGCCAATAGCAGAGACAGCCTGAAGCCACATAACAGATCATATACCAGAGACTCTGCACAGAGCCGATAGCAGAGACAGGCTGAAGCCACATCAGATAGAATACACAGGAGACTCTGCACAGAGCCTTTAGCAGAGACAGGCTGAAGCTGCATCAGATAGAATACACAGGAGACTCTGCACAGAGCCTTTAGCAGAGACAGGCTGTAGCCACATCAGATAGAATACACAGGAGACTCTGCACAGAGCCGATAGCAGAGACAGGCTGTAGCCACATCAGATAGAATACACAGGAGACTCTGCACAGAGCCGATAGCAGAGACAGGCTGAAGCCACATCAGATAGAATACACAGGAGACTCTGCACAGAGCCGATAGCAGAGACAGGCTGAAGCCACATCAGATAGAATACACAGGAGACTCTGCACAGAGCCGATAGCAGAGATAGGCTGTAGCCACATCAGATAGAATACACAGGAGACTCTGCACAGAGCCGATAGCAGAGACAGGCTGAAGCCACATCAGATAGAATACACAGGAGACTCTGCACAGAGCCGATAGCAGAGACAGGCTGAAGCCACATCAGATAGAATACACAGGAGACTCTGCACAGAGCCGATAGCAGAGACAGGCTGAAGCCACATAACATATCATATACCAGAGACTCTGCACAGAGCTTATCTCAGAGACAAGCTGAAGCTGCATCACATAGAATACACTGGAGACTCTACACGTAGCGGATAGCAGAGACAGACAGAAGCTACATCACATAGAATACACTGGAGACTCTACACATAGCGGATAGCAGAGACAGACAGAAGCTACATCATATAGAATACACTGGAGACTCTACACATAGCGGATAGCAGAGACAGGCTGAAGCTACATGCCATAAAATACACGGGAGACTCTGCACAGTCAATAGCAGAGACAGGCAATCTGATGCAGCGAGACAGATGGAAGCTACAGCACCTAGGATACACTGGATACTCTGCACAGGCAATATGAGACAGCGAATAGAAGAGTAAAGCTGCATTTGATAGAATACATAGAAAACCCTGCACACAGGAGACAGCAGAGTAAGGCAGAAAGATAGGCTGAAGTTGCATCACATTGAATACACTGGAGACTCTGTGCAGGCAGTGTGAAACAGGGAACTGCATTTGATAGAATATACTGAAAACCCTGAACACAGAAGGCAGAAAGGCTGAAGATGTATCACAGTGTGAGATAGGAGAGTTTGCCACCTTACAGCTGATTATTATACTTCTTGATAGTTTCCATATAGTACTGCCCAGTATTAGGAAATCATGGGTATTATACAGTTCCTGTAAACTGACATAATAGTATGATGATGGGTGAAGAGCAGCCGCAGGGGTCCCCTGTGCAGGAACCATACATGGGCCCATTGCCCTCCAGTAGCTCAGCATACAATAGTGTATTATGTCAGTGATTGCAGGTTCGTTCCCCCTCAGGGGGGTGACACAATCTGCCGTAGCTCTGTTCTGTAGATGAATGAAGCTTCGTACAGCAAAACTTGGCGCAATCTGCACCAGACACAACACCTTTGAATGCACCAGAGTCGTACAGCACGCCAAGGTTTGGCGCAAAACTGTGGTACAAATCTATTCCAGGTTCAAAGTGGCTGAGAACGAGACACAGGTGCAAAATGCTGGGAGACACTTTCACATACCACCCAACTGTCCCTATTTTGCAGGGACAGTCCCTATTTTTAACCCTTGTCCCTCTGTCCCTCTCCGTGCTATAAATGTCCCTCTTTTTCATTTGGGAAATAGATTTTCATCAATAAACCGACTCTTGCTTTACAAAGTATCCGATTGCTTCCTCGCTGTATATTACATAACAACTTACTTAATATTTCATCATTGGCTAAAATGCAATCCTGAAAATGTCTCCCTTTTTGGCAATCTAAAAAGTTGACATGTACGTATTTGGGCGTGGTTAGAGGCGTGCCTTTGTGTGATGTCACATGTTTGGGTGTGGTTGGAGGCGTGGCCTAATCTGTCCCTCTTTGCAAAATCTAAAAGTTGGGAGGTATGCTTTCATACAGACTGTCGGATCATACATCATTTCTCACAAGATCAGCACACTCCTTTTCTGAAACACTCTGTGCTGCTGAAGAACCTTGCATTTTCCAGTACGTAACTCAGTTTATGACCTCCCACAATCTCTACACACTCCTATCCTGAAATACTCTGTGCTGCTGGTGCCCCCTGTCAGGGCCTGGATGATGCGTAGGCAAAGGTAGTCAACAGGCTAGGGCAACACTTCATCCTAGGCAAGAAGGGGGTGCTTGGAGGAACAAGCTGAATTTTCCATGGGGGGGAAGACTAGATGCCTTATTGGCCTGGGTTACTAGAATGTCTTGTTCCAGTCCTTCCCCCTATTCCTTTCATTATATAACTTGCAGTTGACATCCTCCCACAAGAACGGCACACATCTTCTGAAATACTCTGTGCTGCTGGTGAGCCCTGTTCCTTTCATCATATAACTTGCATTCTACGTCCTCCCACAAAATTGGCACACATCTTGTGAAAGGATTTGACGTATATTTATTAGAGCACATATTTATCAAAGTAGAAACATAGTTGTATTTATTGTGCTATTTGTAAAATATACCATTCATAAGCACTTTGTGATTTAGAACTGATGCGACTCTGTTTGTTATTCAGTTTTTATTGCATATTTTAAATGTATATTTGTGTAATGGTTTGGTAAGGGTTAAAGGAAATGTCGGTGATGTCAGAGGGAACCCTTCCCACAGACTATTATTTAAACCAAGGTTCATAGGTAAGTAGCCACCCTGTGCACAAGGGTGAGTTATATGCCTGAAACGCGTAGGTTTTTACCATTTTTTTATTATTATTTTTTTTTTATACCCTCTACATGTATTATATTTGTGTAACAAAGCTCATCATTTTGTCATCTTGCTGGAACCTCTTACGTTATTTGCATCAAGAAATCCTGCGACTGGGGATTGGATCCGTGCAGACAATGAACTGAGCAACGGGAAGAACCAGGTGGCAAGCCTGCAGCAATCGGGGTGAGCTCCAAACACGTTTACCAGTTATTGCATCTTCTGAAATACTCTGTGCTGCTGGTGGGCCCTGTTCCTTTCATTATATAACGTACAGTCTACGTGCTCCCACAAAATTGGCACACTCTTCTTCTGAAATACTCTGTGCTGCTGGTGGGCTCTGTTCCTTGATTAAGTAACTTGCAGTCTACATCCTACCACAAAATCAGCACACTCTTTCTCTGAAATACTCTGTGCTGTTGAAAGAATTAATTGCTCTGCCATGTAACCTAAATCTGTGCCGCTCATTCAGCTGAATTTATTCCTTTCCTAAATTGCTGCTGGGATCCCTTCTCCTTTGATCATATAGCTTTTCGTCTTTGATCAGCACACTGATTCTCTGAAATACTCTGTGCTGCTGGGGCCCTGCTTCTTTTATTATATAACTTCAGTCTATGACCGCCCACAGTATTAGCGTATTTCTTAAAAAATGCTCTGTGCTGCTGGGACACCTTCCATGTAACTCCGTGTATGATTTCCCACAAGATCAGCCCACTATTTTCTTGAAATACTTTGTGCTGCTGAAAAACCTTGCATTTTCCACTATGTAACTCAGTTCTTTCAACAGCCGAGAGTAGATCAGGAGAGGACTATGCTGATCTTGTGGGAGGTCATAAACTAATGGTTCCACTTTGTAACTGAAATCTGTGCTCCTCTTTCAAATTAACTTACTCATCATGTGAATTGCTGCGGTGGTCTCGGCTTCTTTTGCTATATAGCTTTAAACCTTCCCAAAAGATCAGCACACCTATCTGAAACACTCTGTGCTGCTGGAAGACCTTGCATGCTCCACTATATAACTTACCCCTCCTACAATATCAGCACGCTCTTTCCCTGAAATACTCTGTGCTGTGCAGAGCACTAATTGTTCCACTATGTAACGTAACTCTCTGCCCTCTATCAGCTCCTCTTATGAATTGCTGCTGGGGTCCCTGCTGCTTGGCTGGTGTCCTCAGAAGTGATGGAGGCCGAGTGCGTCAGCATTTCATTGCCTTTCTGCACAGAGCGTTGTCCCAAAGCAAATAAACAAGATTCCTCTGTCGCTCCGGGAGACGACAATCCTCGCTGTGCGTCTGCCTCTCCTGCGAGCCGCGGCCGACACCAAGAGCGAATCATAAAAGCTTGACCAAGAAGCTGAAATACACATAGAAAGCGCAGACCGGGGGCAAAGACTCAGCAATGCTTCCCATTACATGAAGCCTCTGGCTTATGTACACAAAGGTGAAAATACAGCAAAGTACAACGCGACTGCGAGAACCTCACACGGAATATTCTACCGCACATTTACAAGGATGTTCTGCAGAGGAGACAAACAAAATGCTATAAAAAAAATGTAAGACCAAATGCATTACTAAACCGAGAAGAAAACGTCATGCAACTAATACAATAAGCATATAATAGCTCCTCACTCACATAATACTGCCCCTATGTACAACATTGTACTATAACTACTATAATACTGCTCCTATGTGCAAGAATATAACTACTATAATACTGTCCCCTATGTACAAGAATATAACTACATTAATACTGCCCCCTATGTACAAGAATATAACTACTATAATACTGCCCCCTATGTACAAGAATATAACTACTATAATACTGCCTCCTATGTACAAGAATATAACTACTATAATACTGCTCCTATGTACAAGAATATAACTGATATAATACTGCCTCTATGTACAAGAATATAACTACTATAATACTGCCCCCTATGTACAAGAATATAACTACTATAATACTGCCCCTATGTACAAGAATATAAATACTATAATACTGCTCCCTATGTACAAGAATATAACTACTATAATACTGCCCCTATGTACAAGAATATAACTACTATAATACTGCTCCCTATGTACAAGAATATAACTACTATAATACTGCCCCCTATGTACAAGAATATAACTACTATAATACTGCTCCGATGTACAAGAATATAACTACTATAATACTGCCCCCTATGTACAAGAAAATAACTACTATAATACTGCCCCCTATGTACAAGAATATAACTACTATAATACTGCCCCCTATGTACAAGAATATAACTACTATAATACTGTCCCCTATGTACAAGAATATAACTACTATAATACTGCCCCCTATGTACAAGAATATAACTGCTATAATACTGCCCCCTATGTACAAGAATATAACTACTATAATACTGCCCCCCTATGTACAAGAATATAATTACTATAATACTGCCCCCTATGTACAAGAATATAACTACTATAATACTGCCCCTATGTATAAGAATATAACTACTATAATACTGCTCCCTATGTACAAGAATATAACTAATATAATACTGCTCCTATGTACAAGAATATAACTAATATAATACTGCTCCTATGTACAAGAATATAACTACTATAATACTGCCCCCTATGTACAAGAATATAACTACTATAACACTGCTCCTATGTACAAGAATATAACTACTATAATACTGCCCATATGTACAAGAATATAACTACTATAATACTGCTCCTATGTACAAGAATATAACTAATATAATACTGCTCCTATGTACAAGAATATAACTACTATAATACTGCTCCTATGTACAAGAATATAACTACTATAACACTGCTCCTATGTACAAGAATATAACTACTATAATACTGCTCCCTATGTACAAGAATATAACTACTATAATACTGCTCCTATGTACAAGAATATAACTACTATAATACTGCCTTCTGTGGTGTGAAATATACAGTATCTCACAGAAGTCAGTGCACCCCTCACATGTAAATATTGTCTTCTATCTTTTCATTGGACAGCACTGAGGATCTGACCCTTTGATGCAATGCAAAGTAGTCGGTGCCCGGCTTGTATCACAGTGTAAATTTGGTGCCTCCTCAAAATAACTCATAGCAGTCAATGCCTCAATGCAGGGCACAAAAGTGATTACACCCCTAGGTGACAAGAAAGGTGAACAGACCCCTACATGACAATGGACAAATTTTACCCAATTTGCCATTTTTACTCCATGGTGTCATGTAACTAGTTAGTGTTACAAGGGCTCAGGTGTGAATGGGGAGCAGGTGTTACATTTGGTGTTTTCGCTCTCATACTATCTCATACTGGTTATTGAAGTCCAACTTGGCTCCTCATGGCAAAGAACTGTCTGGGGGTCTAAGAAAAGATTTGTTGCTCTACACAGATATGGTCGAGGCAATAAGAAGATGTCAGCACCCATGGTGTTCTTGGAGGGTGGGGCTTAAATTTCCCTGGATTATTTCGGCCACTAGATGGAGACTGCTCCCTGTCTAGAACTTGTGTAAATAAGGGAATGACCCGGAGCAGTGTCTGGAGGACCTCATAACGGCCCAACATTGTATTTGTAGGAGGACAACGGAGGTCCTGGCCCTTTAAGCATGAACCTGCGATGTTGAGCATCTTGTGGGTTCGATTGCACTTGCTATATTTGTCCTGCAAGCTGTTCCTCGCTGTCCTCCCCCTCACGGAGGCTTCTTGCAGGATCGCTCGGTTCTTATGCAGAACCAACACAGATCTGGGTAGGAGGCTAAATCCTGCGCCCGAGGAGCTCGGTCCCGAACATCAGGACTGTGAACAAAACATGAAGGCTTGATGTAAAATCCAATGCTCCTTCCATTATACCAGCATGCACAGCCAATGAAAGGATGTGGGCAAGAAATTGTCCAACCAGATTGGCAGATTTTTTTTTTTCTTTTTTTTGGTTATTATTTCTCTGTGCACAAAGAAAGTTTCAGGTTTGTTGTCCAAAAAGTGCTCTCAAGTCAAATAAAGTCGGTCCCTCCGTGTGAATATTCAGTCATTTGTGTCACAAGATTATAGTACTTGCCTCTGATCTGCCGATGTGCAAAAAATCTGTGCAATATTGATTGTATCAATGCTTAAAAAAATACCCTTAGTAATGGACCTAAGTGGGGTAGATTTGCAAATCCTGTATAAGACCTAGACAGCATTGAGTTGCACCAAGCAGTCTGAACGTGCGGTAATTTTGTCTCACTGCTTGGTGCATCTGATACATCTTTAGACCACAGCGGTTTTTAGGATGGGCGGCACTTGGGAGTGCAGTCACGGGCCGTACTGATGGCGACCCCATGTTCACTGTATACGGCCGGGCGATTGGCCTCTAAATCTGCAGTTCGCAGCTGCACAGTTAGGAGAGAGAGTCGGCCGTCCGCTTCAGCCGGGCTCTCCAGGAAAAAGGCAGAGATGGTTTATTACCGTCCCTGCCTTCCCAATCATTGTATATACAGCGGTCAATGAGCTCTGCATAGACAGATAGGCAGGAAAGCTCTATTCTTGCTACTTCCCGGTGCCGGCGGTCACATGGGTCACATGATCACAAGGACATTCAGTAACTGCAGGAGCTGAGGGTCTTATCAGAGCCAGACCAGCTCTGCAATCAATGTAACACCCACAATGTGAGCCCCAGTTACAGGGGAAATCGGCAAAAAAAGAAAGAAGTTACGTAAACATGCCCCCAAGGGTCTTCTTCTGACCTTATGGGGGGCACAATAAATTCAGCAATATATAAACGTACAACCAATATAGTAAAATACAATTTCCTTTAATTTCTTCTTAAAAAAACAGACATTTGTTATTCACAGTATGTCCGTATGTATCAATATGAAAGGCTAATACTCAGCATTTTAGTTGCAGCGTAGTTCGCCGTTCAATGTCCATCCATGGCGCCGTGAGCGAGGAGACGCCGACAACCGAGCTGGACAGAGCGTATCTCGTGGACATTTTGGGGAAAACTCCTCCCCATCCACGAGATACGCTCTGTCCAGCTCGGTTGCCGGCGTCTCCTCGCTCACGGCGCCATGGATGGACATTGAACGGCGAACTACGCTGCAACTAAAATGCTGAGTATTAGCCTTTCATATTGATACATATGGACATACTGTGAATAACAGGTTAATGTCTGTTTTTTAAGAAGAAACTATTACAGGACATTGAATTTTACTATATCGGTTCTACGTTTATATATTGCTGAAGCACTTGTGGGAATGGAGATCCCTGTTATTTGAACCATGTTTAGCTATACTCAGTGAACTTGGTAAGGGCTATGAATAATTGATGGGGCACAATAAATAAAATGAAATTAAAACACACATTATTTTTTTTTTTTAAACTTGAAAACCCAAACATTAAGCCCCGCCCACGTTGACCCTAAAACTCTGTTTCACCAATATAAAGGCCCATGATGGAAAAGTGACACAAGTACAGAACTCATTTTAGCGACATTTTTTTTTTTTTAAATAAACATTTTTTTGCAATTTTGTTTAACATTTCCATTGATAATATAAAACAAATAATATAAAAGCTACATAAAAATTAAGCCTTAAAGGGGTTTTGCCACAATCTAACGTTGACGTGAGATCCTCCAAAATGGGTATTTAATCACTTTTCTAAATATAGGTGATTACAAAAAGTGAAGCCTGTGAGAGCTAGAGCATTGCTCAGTCCCCCTTAGTTTCCTGACAGTTTACATTAGACACGACCAGAACACTGACAGGAGCTGATCTGGCCGTGCTTGCGTGTTTGCACTTCTTATCTGATGACAGGGATCATGAAGGAGCTTGCAAGGGGCTGAGGAGAAAAAGCAGTGAATGAGCCTGTGTCTTTTTTAGAGAGAATCCACTGGTTGTAATGTAATTATTTGAGTAAACATTGCAGACGCTCCCTGGCTCTCTCTCAGCACCCCTCCCTCTCCCCGTGACTCAACATGCTTTGTTTATCTTCTCTCCTGAGCAGATAAGAGCTAAAGAACGTAGCAAAATCCCTTTAAATACCACAAAAAAAAAACGAGCGTGAAAAGGCATGTACTATGATAAAGAAATATGAGCCCAGTCAGGAAGGGGGGCAAAGAGGAGCTCAGTCAGGAAGGGGGACAAGGAAAGGCGACTATATTATTTGGGGGGGGGGGGATTATTTATCCTCGTCTGAGTGTGATGTAGCTTTGAAACAGCCCTGCCTTAGACACTTACTTCACATTGGTTGTCTCACTTTACACCAGTAAGGAATTTCCAACCATTTTGGTGCATTTTTAAGCCACACCCCATTTATTTTAAGCCACACCCCTTTGTCATACAGCACAAAAAGCATCTAAAACATATTTTAAATGTTATAAGAAATGTGGTGCCTGGCATAGACAGCAGATTTGTGGCACATTATGAAGAATTGAGGTGCATTACAAACAATAAATCTGCCCCCGTGTGTCCTTGGAGGCGGCTCACGTTACCATTATCCTGGGACAACCTTATCCCTCACATTCTTCCTATGTGGAGGCCATTTTTGTGTATGTCCCCTGATGAACCTCTGTCCTAACATCCTGATAGTGGGGAAACACATCGGGACTCTGAGAGCCCGGTTGAGGATTTGACATCTTCCATGAATTTGGGGTTTCATATTGTTCTCATATGGATAATATAAAACATAGTCTCTTTGTGTTTTTTGTGCCAGATATAAAAGTTTAGATTGTTTCATATTTATCAGGTTTATTAGCGTCTCCAACTGCATTAGGGACTAAACAGTGATGAAGGTAGGATGAGCCGTCGATAGGTGGGGCCGCCCTTTTCGGGGCGATTACGCTACCCTCACAGAATTATAGGGTAACTCTAGGGGACAGATTTCTGGATCCCTCTATATCGCCTGGTGGCTTCTACAACTGTAAGTCTCTTTACTTTACTTATCCAATATACCTGTATATGAATTCAGTTTGGATACAATATCAGTCTGGTCGACTTCGCTGAATATTTTTGCAAGTTTTTTCCTTCTATATTGAATAGTAGTGGTCATGTCAGTCAGTTGAATTGGTTAAACTAAAAGGTATATATAATGAATTTCTTCTGTAACTTCTTTCTTGGAAGGAATTGTGACATTAATGGACAGTCCAAAAGGAAGTGCCCCCCTCCACTCCTTGAGCAATGATTTCCTATAAGCTAGTAAATATGTCTTCTTTGTGTCTTCCTTCATCTCCCTGTGATGTTTTCTGTTTAGTCTGTGCTGCATATTGCCTCCATTCTCTGCAGCTGAGCAGCAGCATTTCCTAGTAAAACTAAAAGTCCCAGGATCCTTTGCTGCACTTTATATTCCTTCCTTCCATCCTCAGTATCAGTGTTGCCCCCCTGCTTCCTCCCTATGGTGAAAGCCTTGGGAGTCAGGACCCTGTGGTCCCTGTGTATGAAGAACTGCTGAGCTTCCTACCATTAAATTTCTGATACAGAACTACAGGAAGACAAGGAAAATATAATGAAAGAACAACAGAAAAGTGCTGGACTAGAGGAGAGAAGTAATAGAGTAAATATATATATATATATTTTTTTACCTTGAACAGCCCCTATAACGTCTGAAGGGGATTTTACTACTAGAAAATTGAGAGGCAATCATTAATATAGGCCATCAGTATCAGATAGTGCCCCCTTCACTATTTACCAGGCACAGCACCATATATTAGGTAGTGGCTGTGCCTGGTACTGCAGCTTAGTCTCATTTAAAGGGGTTTTGCCACGATCTCATTTCATACCTCCTGTATTCAGCTCTGTGTGCTCAGAGCTTGCATATCATGTGACCCAGCAGGGTGACATCACCAGGCCTTTGCTCTCTCTAGTCAAAGAAAGGTCTGTTGTATAGAGCTGTAAATAGCTACAATGTAGCTCAGAGGTAAAAGTTTTTGCCTCACAGCACAAGGGTCCTAGGTTCAAATCTCTGCAGGAACCAAACCTGTGGATTTTTTTTTATCTTTATCAATGCACAGACCTGAGTGAGGTTACTTTTCTTTTATTCATTTGCAATATTTGACTAATTACTAAGCAGCACAGAGGACCAGGGTCGCCAACAGAAATTTCAGGGCCCCATACAGCTAAAGCACCTGGGCCCCCCTCTGTAAAACCTGCCCCCAACAACCCTATCGCCCCACCCCTAGCAACACTATCACCCCGCTCCCAGCAAAAAAGAACTGCCTCTCGGACATAAATGCGCCCATTTTACCACATAATACAGTGTGCAAAAAGGAACTGTATTGTGTAGTACAATAGCAAGAGAGTCACATATCTGCTGTTCACACATCATAGACACAGGGCTAAGTACTCCTCATCCATATCCCCTCCACACACATAACAAATAATCCCCTCACCCATATCCACCCCCACACCCCAATAAATCCCTAAGGCCACATACAATATCCCTCCACCCAATAACAATAATCCCCCCCCCACCCAATAACCAATATCAGACCCACTCACCCGCTACACAATATCCCCTTCCACCCACATACATATCCCCACTAACCCATATCCCCCCAACCCACATACAAACCACCTCAAACCTACAATATCCCCTGCACCCACATACAATCATACCCCCTGCACCCACGATACACTATCCCCCTACCACCATAATACAATACTCCTCCACCCACATACAATAATCCCCTCCACCACATAACACTATCCCCTGTCCTCACCCACATACAATATCTCCCTCAACCCATCATACAATATCCCACTCTCCCCACATGACATATGACTTCCCTCCACCACATCACAATATCCCCTCCACCCAACATACAGTATCCCACTCCACCCACTTACATATCCCCTCCAGACCTACACATACAATATCCTCCTCACGTTTCCCTTTGGTCCGCCCCTCCCCCCTTCTAAAATACCCACCACAAAAGGTAAAAGTCTAACTCCTATCACAGGGTCGGTGTTCCCCCCACTTTTACCACAGGAACATTGTACCTGCCCTATCCCGCACCGAATCCCTACAACCACCATTTAGAGACCGCATAGAGGTCAACATCAGCTCGGTATAACCCAACACCACCATTAGAGACCACATAAGGTCAAAATCAGCTCGGGTATAACCTACAACCCACCTATAGAACCACATAGAGGTCGACATCAGTGGGTATAATCTACAACACCCCCATTAAAACCCACTGAGGTCAGACCCAGCTCGGTATAACCTACAACACCACCATAAAGACCACAAAAAGGGTCAGAACCCTCAGGAATAACCTCAACCCGCCATATAGAGACCCATTGAGTCGACCCCAGCTAAGGAAATAACCTAAAACCCCGCCATATAGAGACCACATAGAGGTCGACACCACTAAGATATAACCTACAACACCCCCAAATTTTGAACCACATAGGGTCGACACCAGCTCAGGTAAAACCTACAAACCGCCATATAGAGACCACATAGGGTCAGACCCGCCAGGTCACATCACTTTCAGTGAATACACACTGATCCAATATAAAAGAAACAAAACCCCGAAATTGGGGACTCCCCGGGTTGCCCTTGACTGAGGGTCGTTCTTTCTCTTGAGTCGTTCTTATTCCTTTTTTCTTCTGAAATCCGTTCCCCCACATGATGATTGTCCCGGCCACAACTCATCCCTGCAGAAATTACACCCAAATATCTTAAACTCCTCACTTTTCCAGCATCTCTTTACCTATTCCTCTGTACAAACTTCCCAGGGGTGGGAGGACCGGTACAAGCCATAACCTAGAGGCCTAGTATTCTAATGGGGTTGGAGGGTGGGGAGAGGACTAACCCCCTGGAGATAATGCTACAACTATGGGCTTCTCCCCTCACAATTATATTACCAGGTTGGTAGACAAGACCCTAGGTAGGTGGCAAATGTGCAAGGCCCCAGGTAACTAGATAGGCCCTATTTAGGTAGGTAGACCCCCGCTGGATAAGTTGCTAGGCCAGCCCAAGTGGTTGGTGGGTACCTAGCCACAGGTGGGTAGCTAAATAGCCCCCAGGTAGATAAGCAGGCCCCAGTTAGGCAAGTTGATAGGCTACAGTTAGGTTGGTGGACCCCAGTTAGTTGAGCTGTAGGTAGGTGGTTGCCCCCAGTTAGGTAAACTGTAGGTAGTTAGGGCCCCCTTTATATGGGCTGCAAGCAGTTAGGACCTCCCTTAGGTAGTATACATGCAGTTAGGGCTTCCCTTTAGGTAGTATACAGGCAGTTAGTGGCTCCTTTAGGTAGTATTCAGGCAGTTAGGGCTTCCCTAAGGTAGTATACAGACAGTTAGGGTCCCCCTTTAGGTAGTATAAGGCTAGTAAGGCCTCCTTTAGTAGATACAGGTAGTAGGGCCACCTTTAGCTAGTTGCTAGGTAAGTCCAGGGCCCCTTTAGCTAGTGTGCAGGTAGTCAGGGCCCCCTTTAGCTTGTAGCCAGGGCCACCTTTAGCTTGTAGGTAGCCAGGGCCACCTTTAGCTTGTAGGTAGCCAGGGCCACCTTTAGCTTGTAGGTAGCCAGGGCCACCTTTAGCTTGTAGGTAGCCAGGGCCACCTTTAGCTTGTAGGTAGCCAGGGCCCTCTTTAGGTAGTTAAATAAAAAAAAAAAAAAAAAAAAAGCCACTCACCTCACTCCCGCTCCTGGCCGCTCCCCGCCAGCTTCTACTTGCGCTCTGCATAGGCGGTGCGGTGATGTGATGTCACCAATAGAGGCCGGCGCCTGGCAGACTTAAGGCCTAGCACCTTATGCCTGCCAGTGTGTACAGCGGAGCGCTAGCGGCGCTCTGCTCCAGTGACACCACGCATCCCAGGGAATCTAGGACATTAGTCCCTGACTACCGGGCCCTGTCTCTGAGCGCTGCCTCCGGGGCCCACTGGAGCCTGGTTCGGCGGCACAGTCCGAGCCTGGTTCGGTGGCTGTGCCGTGGGGCGCCACTCTGTCATGAGGAATAAGGGGGCCTGCTTGCAGCGGGCCCCCTTATTCCACTGGGCCCCGTACAGGGGTAACCCCTGTACACCCTGTACGGCGGCCCTGCAGAGGACAGGAGTGGAGTGACAGCACCTGGGGTTAAACACTCGCTCAGCAGTGAGTGTGTGTGATTACTAAGGAGTACAGATGACGGGAGTAGAATGACAGCACCTGGGGTTGAACACTCTCTCGGCAGTGAGTGTGTGTGATTTCTAAACAGGTCAGAGGACAGGAGTAGAGTGACACCACATGGGGTTGAACACTTGCTCCATAGTGCACAGCTCATCTCCATGCACTTATGGATCACTAAAACAAAAACGGTATAGATTATTTAATAATGATGAATGGTGAAAATGTTTATTATGTAATTTGCAAGCTTCACACATCAATTTTATTTAGTGGCAAAACCCCTTTAAGTTAATAGGACTGAACTGTAATACCAGGCACAGCCACTACAGAATGTGTGGCGCTGTGCCTGGTAAATAATGAAAGGTATGTGGAGCAGGGACCCCCCACTGACCCGATATTGTAATCTGCTGCATGAAGCATGAGGAGCATCGTCTGGCGGATTCCTGATGCCTGCAGCACATGCACAGCGATGAGTTCCTGGAGGGAGAGACTCGAGGAGGTGGAGGCGCAAAAGCGAGTCACAGAATTACTGTCATTTCCTTCTTCTCAGTGACAGGCGCATCCTCTTAGTCACATAATAATCTGAGCTGCAAATCCAGGGAAGGGAAATTGTATCTGCTGAAGATACAAAGTATCAGCCAAGATTCCGGGTCTTTGTCTCATTGGCTTCACTGGGAATTTGGTATTTATGGTCTATCTGTAGTATGGGCCACCACGATATGCCTGAGGGGCAGCAAACACAGGGCCACTGTGGGGCTATATTTGACCATGTCACTTGTGCACGTTTCTTAAAGGGGACGTCTCACTACAGGGATCCGCGGCGGAACGGAGTTTAGCACCAAAATCGGCGAACGGATTTTAGCGTCAAAATCCGCAAAGAAACGGAGTTTAGTGTCAAAATCCGCAAAGAATCAAATTTTCAGCATCAGAAGCAAGAGAACTTTATTAGCACCAAAATCCATAAAGAAAAGGATTTTTTTTTGCGTCAGAAGCGAGAGAACTAAAGTTAGCAGAAAAATCTTGAATTGTGCAAAAATCGTTAGCGACAAAAGCACGATCACGATTAGGAATGAGGACACGTCGGACACTTGTCGGCCTCTTCTCTGGCAGCCTTGCTGAGCAGACGTTCAGTAGCTGCCCCTCTGGGCTCTACAGCCATGGCTCCCTGCTCCTTGCAGATAATAGAGCAGAGCTGAGCTCACAGCAGGGGGAGGATGAGAGGGATCTCACTGAAGTTAACCAGACTGGAATTGTCTCAAGTATCTTACCTGCATTCAGTGGCGTAACTACCGGGGTAGCAGGGGTAGCAGTTGCTACGGGCCCCGGCTTAGGGGGCCCCGGGCAGCTGCTACTTCGTCCGCTACCCCGGTAATGCCGCTCCTGGGTCACCGCCGCAGTGAACTGTTAAGTTCACTGCCGGCGGGCCGAGGAGCGGCGGGGCCCGGCGCATACTCCCTCTGAACGCACGGGCCCCCCCGGCCCGAGCGTTCAGAGGCAGCGCTGCTCGGTAGTAGCAGGACGGAGCGCCGATCGCTCCGCTCTGCTACTTCCCCTGCCGGTGCTCTGTGGTCACGTGGGCGCGCGCGGTGACGTCACATCGCCGCGCCGCCCGCGCTGAGCGCAGAGGCTGCAGGAAGAGCAGCAGAGCGGAGCGAGCGGCGCATCGGGGGAGCGTGGACCGAGGTAAGTTGTTTCTTATTTTACCTACCCCATATGCCTGCCTATAGCCCCCCATATGCCTGCCTATAGCCCCATAGCCCCCATATGCCTGCCTATAGCTCCCCAAACCATAGCTCCCCATATGCCTGCCTATACAGCCCCCCATATGCCTGCCTATAGCCCCCATATGCCTGCCTGCCTATACAGCCCCCCATATGCCTGCCTATACAGCCCCCATGCCTGCCTATACAGCCCCCATATGCCTGCCTGCCTGCCTATACAGCCCCCCCTATGCCAGCCTGCCTGCCTATCAGCCCCTATATGCCTGCCTGCCTATACAGCCCCCTATATGCCTGCTTGTAAACCCCCACAAGCCTGCCTGTCTACTTATATGGGGCCCCTTTAGCTACCTAAACCCTACCTATATGGCCCCTATAGCCCACCTAACCCCTGTCTACCTGTATGGCTCCCTATAGCTACCTAATCCCTGCCTGCCTATATGGGCACTATTGGCTACCTAATCCCTGCCTGCCTATATGGGCACTATTGGCTACCTAAACCTTTCCTATTTGGGGCCCCATATATCCTATCTAAACCCTGCCTGCCTAAATGCACCCCATATAGCCAGGGGGGCAGGTGCTGGAAAAGTCAGGATTCTAAGATATTTGTGTCTAAATCTGCAGGGACAAGTGGTCGGGAGATGTCATCAAGATGGCGGACTGGACCGGATGCAGAACAAAAGAGAAAGTCAACGACTGGTCAGAGAAACGTCACCTGTGAGTCACAAGATGTAACTGCACTGTAATCACTTATGTCTGCAGAGCCTGTGTACACTGGTGTCTACCACTATATGGAGGTAATATACAGTCTGCAGAGCCTGTGTACACTGGTGCCTACCACTATATGGTCACTGTATGGAGGTAATATACAGTCTGCAGAGCCTGTGTACACCATTGTCTACCACTATATGGTCACTGTATGGAGGTAATATACAGTCTGTGGAGCCTGTACACACTGCTATCTACCACTATATAATCACTGTATGGAGGTAATATACAGTCTGTAGAGCCTGTGTACTGTGTCTACCATAATGGTCACTGTATGGAGGCATATTCGTCTGCAACCTGTGTACTTGGTCTACATTAATGGTCAGTGCTAATATACAGTCTGCAGAGCCTGTGTACACTGCTAGACTACCACTATATGGTCACTGTATGGAGGTCATATACAGTCTGCAGGACCTGTGTACACTGGTGTCTACCACTATATGTTCACTGTATGGAGGTAATATTCAGTCTGCAGAGCCTGTGTACCCTGGTGATCTACCACTATATGGTCACTGTATGGAGGGTAATATACAGTCTGCAGAGCCTTGTACTGCATAGTACCACAATGTCACTGTATAGTAATAATAGTCTGCAGAGCCTTGTACACTGATACCACTAAGGTTACTGTATGGAGGTAATATACAGTATGCAGAGCCTGTGTACATTGGTGTCTACCATTATATGGTCACTGTATGGAGGTAATATACAGTCTGCAGAGCCTGTGTACATTGGTGTCTACCACTATATGGTCACTGTATGGAGGTAATATACAGTCTGCAAAGCCTGTGTACACTAGTATATACCACTTTATGGTCACTATATTATTATATATTATTATTATTAGACAGTATTGGTCTTTGTGTACTGATCAGTAATAGTGTAGGGGTATTATTCAGTCACTATTTGGTGGTAATTTGTGGTCGTGTTCTGGCGGTATAATCAGGTCCTTATGTAGTAGTGTTATTGGTAATGCTGGTCTTAGTATAGTGGATTTGATTGGTAGCAGTGATGGTGCGATGTATGGTGAGGTATTTGCCCCTTGTATTATCTACATTATCTAACAGCATGTCCTGGTACATGGTCGTGGTCAGGGAGGGGGGGGGCCCTATCCAAAAGTTTGCTATGGGGCCCTGGCTCCTCTAGTTACGCCCCTGCCTGCATTGTTTACTTTATGGCAGCTTCCTTTGTGTCCTGCAATTCACAGAGCAGAGGGCTATCTCTGGAGGGGGGCAGGGCTCTTACACACAGGAATCTCTAGAACTCTCTTTACAGACTCACAATCAAAATTATAGCAAAAGGGAATAAAAAGATGATAGAAAACACACACATTACTGCAAAAAAAAAATTTGCGACACAATCCCTTTAAAGATCTTTCAAAAACAAGTCACTTTGCAATATGTGTCCATTAACAGTGTCCTACCTATTCCTAGATATCCCCTCTTGTATGGGCTGCATCAGCACCTCAGGTTGCTATAGCTACAGACCTGTTTGATCTCTCCTGATAGGCTGCCAGCACTGGTTGCTATAGCTACAGACCTGTTCTCTCTCCTGATAGGCTGCCAGCACTGGTTGCTATAGCTACAGACCTGTTCGATCTCTCCTGATAGGCTGCCAGCACTGGTCACTATAGCTACAGACCTGTTCACTCTCTCCTGATACGCTGCCAGCACTGGTTGCTATAGCTACAGACCTGTTCAATCTCTCCTGATAGACTGCCAGCACTGGTTGTTATAGCTACAGACCTGTTTGATCTCTCCTGATAGGCTGTTATAGCTACAGACCTGTTTGATCTCTCCTGATAGGCTGCCAGCACTGGTTGTTATAGCTACAGACCTGTTTGATCTCTCCTGATAGGCTGCCAGCCCTGGTTGCTATAGCTACAGACCTGACTTCTACTGCAGCCTAGTAGAAGCCAGTAAACACGCCCCTGAATTCAAAATGAAACCAAGAAAACAGGAATGAGGTGAGAGGAATCAATGTAGTGAGACAACAAATTTTAACTCTGTTAAGAGGTTCATGTTTAGCAAAGACTGTGGGTTTCTTGTCTTGTGTCCTTAGAGGCCGTGGTCCGCCCCTGCTGTCCTCTTGTTGGGTAATGGCGTCAGGAGCTGTGTTGCATTTAGTCATTTCCACTGTTTTGGGGGTGGGCGCCCTCTGTTACATCATTGTTGTCACCTCAGCGTTGTAGAACGGGGCATAATGTCCACATGACCCAAATTAGCACCAGTTCTGGGCACTGACTGAGTAGCGCTAGTGGCAGTAGATGCCTCAGCTGCATAGAGACCATCAGAGAAGGGCACAGACCCCGACACAGCAGAGACACCGGCAGAGGATTAGACCCAGGCAGCGCCAAGAGGGGCCCAAATGTGACTGAGAAGAGACAGGCTCCCCAAACAGCTCTATGCTATAGCAAGCCTGTCCAGAGAGAGGTTGTGGTAAGAAGTAAAATCCCAGTAACCAAGTGGACAGCGGAAAGACTGAATAGGCACAGTGACCAGTGGTCAGTACAAAGCAGCACAGTGACTCAGTGATCAGTACAAAGCAGCACAGTGACTCAGTGGTTAATACAAGGTGGCTCAGTGGTTAATATGATCAGCACGGTGGTTCAGGGGTTAGTATGGGCAGCACAGTGGCTCAGGGGTTAGTATGGGCAGCACAGTGGCTCAGGGGTTAGTATGGGCAGCACAGTGGCTCAGGAGTTAGTATGGGCAGCACAGTGGCTCAGTGGTTAGTATGGGCAGCACATTGGCTCAGGGGTTAGTATGGGCAGCACGGTGGCTCAGTGGTTAGTATGGGCAGCACGGTGGCTCAGAGGTTAGTATGGGCAGCACGGTGGCTCAGAGGTTAGTATGGGCAGCACGGTGGCTCAGAGGTTAGTATGGGCAGCACGGTGGCTCAGTGGTTAGTATGGGCAGCACGGTGGCTCAGGGGTTAGTATGGGCAGCACGGTGGCTCAGTGGTTAGTATGGGCAGCACGGTGGCTCAGTGGTTAGTATGGGCAGCACGGTGGCTCAGGGGTTAGTATGGGCAGCACGTTGACTCAGGGATTAGTATGGGCAGCACGGGGGCTCAGGGGTTAGTATGGGCAGCACGGTGGCTCAGTGGTTAGTATGGGCAGCACGGTGGCTCAGTGGTTAGTATGGGCAGCACGGTGGTTCAGGGGTTAGTATGGGCAGCACAGTGGCTCAGGGGTTAGTATGGGCAGCACAGTGGCTCAGGGGTTAGTATGGGCAGCACAGTGGCTCAGTTGTTAGTATGGGCAGCACAGTGGCTCAGTGGTTAGTATGGTCAGCACAGTGGCTCAGGGGTTAGTATGGGCAGCACGGTGGCTCAGTGGTTAGTATGGGCAGCAAGGTGGCTCAGTGGTTAGTATGGGCAGCACGGTGGCTCAGGGGTTAGTAGGAGCAGAACGGTGGCTCAGGGGTTAGTATGGGCAGCACGGTGGCTCAGTGGTTAGTATGGGCAGCACGGTGGCTCAGGGGTTAGTATGGGCAGCACGGTGGCTCAGTGGTTAGTATGGGCAGCACGGTGGCTCAGGGGTTAGTATGGGAAGCACGTTGACTCAGGATTAGTAATGGGCAGCACTGCGGCTCATTGATTAGTATGGGCACACGGGGGGCTCAGGTTAGTATGGGCAGCACGGTGGCTCAGGGTTAGTAGGGGCAGCACGTGGCTCAGTGGTTAGTATGGGCAGCACAGTGGCTCAGTGGTTAGTATGGGCAGCACGGTGGCTCAGTGGTTAGTATGGGCAGCACGGTGGCTCAGTGGTTAGTATGGGCAGCACGGTGGCTCAGTGGTTAGTATGGGCAGCACGGTGGCTCAGGGGTTAGTATGGGCAGCACGGTGGCTCAGGGGTTAGTATGGGCGGAACGGTGGCTCAGGGGTTAGTATGGGCAGCACGGTGGCTCAGGGGTTAGTATGGGCAGCACGGTGGCTCAGGGGTTAGTGCGGGCAGCACGGTGGCTCAGAGGTTAGTATGGGCAGCACGGTGGCTCAGTGATTGGTATGGGCAGCACAGTGGCTCAGGGGTTAGTATGGACAGCACGGTGGCTCAGGGGTTAGTATGGACAGCAAGGTGGCTCAGGGGTTAGTATGGGCAGCAAGGTGGCTCAGGGGTTAGTATGGGCAGCAAGGTGGCTCAGTGGTTAGTATGAAGGCACACGGGGTGGCTCAGGGGTTAGTATGGGCAGCATGGGGGCTCAGTGGTTAGTATGGGCAGCACGGGGGCTCAGTGGTTAGTATGGGCAGCACGGTGGCTCAGTGGTTAGTATGGGCAGCACGGTGGCTCAGGGGTTAGTATGGGCAGCATGGTGGCTCAGTGGTTAGTATGGGCAGCACGGTGGCTCAGGGGTTAGTATGGGCAGCATGGTGGCTCAGGGGTTAGTATGGGCAGCACGGTGGCTCAGGGGTTAGTATGGGCAGCACGGTGGCTCAGTGGTTAGTATGGGCAGCACGGTGGCTCAGTTGTTAGTATGGGCAGCACGGTAGCTCAGTGGTCATGGACAAATCCTTATTCCCTAAGAGCTATTATCTGCCGTCTGGGGAGGTTGTGGAATCATTAATAACTTAACATTGTAATTTTTATATTATTAATATTGTTATATATATTATTGATTGTATTATTTTTATTGTTTTTATTATAGTTATTGCAAAAAATCTATAAAATACTAAATGTAAAACTTTTTTTTTTTTAATAAATTTAAAGTTTCACTAATTTTTTTATTACATAAATATCTTGGTTTTCTAATCCATGTTCTTCATTAGGGTTAGTTAACCCTAACAAGGCGTGATTTTAATACACTGTAAACCTTGTTAAAATTGACTAATTCTAGTTATAATTAACCTAAAATTATGTTTTCAATATAAAAAAAGTTTTTGAAAATATTTTATGCATAATGCTTGTTATACATATATCCACTGGACCCGGCGCTGCGGAAACTTCTCTCTTATTTTAGTTCTCATGGAGCAGATTCCAAGTATCCAAGCAACAGCGACTTCTTTACAGTTACAGAGCTCCCTGTAAACACAATTATATCTAGCGCCAGGTAGTGACACAAATGCCAATATGGCGTTATTAGATATACAGCTCGGCAGACGGTATCACACAGGATAGGATTAGATACACAGCTCCGCAGATGGTATCACACAGGATAGGATTAGATACACAGCTCCGCAGACAGTATCACTCAGGATAGGATTACATACACAGCTCAGCAGACGGTATCATTCAGGATAGGATTAGATACACAGCTCAGCAGACAGTATCACACAGGATAGGATTAGATACACAGCTCAGCAGACAGTATCACACAGGATAGGATTAGATACACGGCTCCAGGGCCGGACTGGGAATAAAAATCATCCCTGGCACTAAGCCCCCAGCAGCCCACACCCAATATTCGCTTAAAAAATTCCCCTTGTTCTCGCACCTCGCCACTTTCTAAAATAAACTACACTATAAAGCGGCTTTCACACGGAGCATTTTTGGTGCATTTTTGTGCAGAAAGGCAGAGCAGTGAATGCTGTACATTTCTGCACAAAAAAACGCATCAAAAAATACAAAAAAAACTGCTCCGTCTAAAAGCCCCCTACACACAAGCAAGAAAAACAGTGGTGCAGAGAAACCCCTCATCACAGAGTCAGGTGTGCGCTTGCTTTACAATCAGGGACAAGCCCACACTGACACTACATAAGCACCAGCATAACCTACAACCAATCACATCCCCAGTAGTCAGGTCACATCACATGAATACAGCACTGACTCAACACAGAAGTAACATGACCCCTGACAGCACGGACTCACAGGAGACGTCATCTCTGATGGGAGTTGTTCTCTTCTCCTTTTCTTCTCCTTCTGGCCCAAACCTCCATGATGTCTTCCCTGATGAGTCGTTCCCTTCCATTTCTTTCTCTGCCCGGTACAGCATGCAATGTCCTCTTCTAGTGATCACTTCTTGTCCCTGTAGAATTTACCACAAATACATCTTAAGGCCATGTTCACACGGCTTATAATGGGCCGTATTTCGGTCCGTAATTACGTGCCGAAGTGCTCCACTTACGGGCCGAAAACGGCCCATTCATTACGGTAATTCACAGTTCTCATAGAGAACTATGGATTACGTCTCCTCTCCCCGCCCGGCGAATTCGCCGGGCGGGGAGATAATTCACCTGTCACCTTCTAGCGGCGTATACGCGCCGCTAGCAGTGATAGTCAATGGGCCGGCGAAGTGCCGGCCCCATGCTTACTCCCCCGCTCCCGCCCCGCCCCTGTCCACACAGCGTAATTGCGGGGCGTAATTACGTCCCGCAATTAAACCGTGTGAACATAGCCTAAAAGTGTCAACTTGACCAGCATGTAGCTGTACAAAAATTGCTGACGCGTTTCGGAAGTTATTCCTTAGTCATAGCGTATACAATAAAGATAAAAAATCTCCTTTAAATAGGCACATATCCGGTCACATGTTTCAAGAGGGAAAATCTTTAACCCTTAAGTGCCTAACCCAAAGTGAAATCTAAAACATGTTATTCAACACTTAAAATATATCAAATGCACAGCAATATCAATATTGGTAAAAAAACATCCTGTCTCTTGTTCATACCTGCGGGATAACGTGAACCTAATTGATATATCCACCACGTTTCCAGACTTAGCAATTTTTTACAATGGTCACCACCTCGAATAGGCCTAAACACTTTTTCTATACCTGAAAATATAAAACCTGAGGTGTCTACATTATGATATTCTATAAAATGTCTTGAGGCCATAGATATGCCGATTGTTAATGATTTACGGATGTCAGATAAATGTCGCTTGTAGATGTACAGCCAACATATTGTAATTTGCAATGTATGCATGTAATCAAATAAACCGTGTATTTGGTGTTAGTTCACATACGATGTAATCTCATGTGTAACATTATTCGCAGTGGATGTAAAGGTTTTTGTGACCTGCATAAAGTTGCATGCAGTGCAACGTAAATGACCACATTTATAGGAGCCTTTATTTGAAAGCCAAGAAGGAGTGTGAACGGGTTCTGATAAAAATAGGCTTGGAGACAATAAAGCGCCAGTAACTAGCCAGGTAGCTGGGTCTGCCCCCAGTAACTAGCCAGGTAGCTGGGTCTGCCCCCCGTAACTAGCCAGTTAGCTGAGGCTGCCCCCAGTAACTAGCCAGGTAGCTGAGGCTGCCCCCAGTAACTAGCCAGGTAGCTGGGGCTGCCCCCGGTAATCAGCCAGGTAGCTGGGGCTGCCCCCAGTAACTAGCCAGGTAGCTGGGGCTGCCCCCAGTAACTAGCCAGGTAGCTGGGGCTGCCCCCAGTAACTAGCCAGGTAGCTGGGGCTGCCCCCAGTAACTAGCCAGGTAGCTGGGGCTGCCCCCAGTAACCAGCCAGGTAGCTGGGGCTGCCCCCAGTAACTAGTCAGGTAGCTGGGGCTGCCCCCAATAACCAGCCAGGTAGCTGGGGCTGCCCCCAGTAATTAGCCAGGTAGGGCCAGTAATTAGCAGGCAGGGCCAGTATGTAGCCAGGCAGGACCACTTATAGGTAAGCAGGGCCTGTATATAGGCAGGCAGGGCCACTATGTAGCCAGGCAGAGCCAGTATATAAGCAGGCAGGGCCACTTATAGGTAGGCATGGCCAGTATATAGGTAGGCAGGGCAGTATATAGGTAGGTAGGGCAACTTATAGGTAAGCAGGGCCAGTATATAGGCAGACAGGGCCACTTATAGGTAGGCAGGGGCAGTATATAGGTAGGCAGGACAGTATATAGGCAGACAGGGCCAGTATATAGGCAGGGCTAGTATATAGGTAGACAGGCTGGGCTGATATTTAGGTGGGCAGGGGCAGTATATAGTGGCCAGGCTGGGGCAGTTTATAGGTGCCAGGCAGGTGCAGTATATAGGTAGCAGGCAGGGGCAGTATATACGTAGGTAGGCAGGGCAGTATATAGGTAGGCAGACAGGGCTGATATATAGCCAGGCAGGGCAGTATATAGGTGCCAGGCAGGGCAGTATATAGGTAAGCAGGGTAGTATATAGCCAGGCAGGGCAGTATATAGGTAAGCAGGGTAGTATATTGCCAGGCAGGGCTAGTAGTTTAAAAAAAAATAAAATACTTACCTGATGTCTCTGCTTCCTTTTCTCCTCTTCCCTCCTCCGGAGCGGCCGCTCACTCCCAGGTACGGGCCGCGGAGCAGGCGCGCGATGACGTCATTACATCGCGCGCCTGCCCCGCGGCCTCCTGGGAGCTGAACAGACGGGATCAGAAGATCCCAGCTGTTCAGCCTCAGCCGCTGCTTGCACCGCGCAGTGCAGGCGGCGGCCGAGATGGCTGCATGGCTGGGTCGGTATCTCGTCGTGTGGCGAGGGGGGCCTATCGGCCCCCTGGCACAGGAGTCCGGTCGCATATGCGACAATTGCGGCCCCTGTACGTGCGCCCGGTGGCACTCGGGGCCCGCCGGGGGGAAACACCGGCCCCCTCGGTGGGCGCTCCGACCCAGCCCTGTGGCCCGGACCCCAGCGGCCCGCCGGGCAAATGCCCAGGTTGCCCTATGGGCAGTCCGGGCCTGCACGGCTCCTCAGATGGTATCACACAGGATAGGATTAGATACATGGCTCAGCAGACAGTATCACACAGGATAGGATTAGATACACAGCTCAGCAGATGGTATCACACAGGATAGGATTAGATACACAGCTCAGCAGACAGTATCACACAGGATAAGATTAGATACACAGCTCAGCAGACGGCATCACACAGGATAGGATTAGATACACGGCTCAGCAGACGGTATCACACAGGATAGGATTAGATACACGGCTCAGCAGACGGTATCACACAGGATAGGATTAGATACACGGCTCAGCAGATGGTATCACACAGGATAGGATTAGATACACGGCTCAGCAGACGGTATCACATGAATTTGTGGCTCCTGGGAATCACTAGTTTGTTAGTTCTGTGGCTGCAGTTCGTACTTTTAGCTCCTCGGCCGTCACTGTCCTTCGGGAGCTGATGGATCGCAGCGACAGCTCATGGCGGCCATAGAAGTTGTCATTTTCACAGCTCAGAAGTGAAGCAGAATATTAACCCCGAGGAGCTCTTAGGTTTTGCAGCTTTGTCCTGTGGCCCCGTCGGCCCCTATAAGACTCAATCCTTCTACTACCCTTTATTCAAGTTGGTCCAAAGTCTCCATAAGTTTAGTAATAACTTTCCTGAGTCCGATCGACCTGGGGCCTCGGTGATCAATGTGTGGGAAACGCGTCGGTTTTGGATGAGGCCACAGAATTTGAAATCTGCAGACGGCAACGTTTTTGGCAAATTGAATGGTCACGGATTCGCTGATTAACGCGTTTCACTGCCAATCAAACCCAGAGGGCAAGTCCCGCTCCCAAGTCTCCTGCCCACTTCCCCGAGAAGGGACCCAAAATTCAGCCATATCCGTGTCCGTCCAGTGCAGGAGGACTGTGGAGCAGCGAGCCAGCGGGCTCGAAATGCGTGGATCGATTCCCTCGTCTCTAATTGCCGACGTGCAGTGAATTATCCCTTAAACTGTCATGGCTTCCTGCTTGGAAGGAGCTGACGGCCGCTGATATAATTAACCCTTACTGCGCAGTTTGAAGGAGACGACGCGGCTTTAATTCACTTATATTTTTTTTCTTTTGCCGTTCGCCTCTTGAACTCCATTTGATTAATATATAGATTGTCAGCATCCTCCAGGGCGGCCATTAATCTCGCCCAGCAATAGCCCTTCTACCTGGGGGAAATATACATCCCTTTAAATCTTTAATCAATGTTAAAACATCTGGCGGCCGACGCGTTTCGCTAACACAAAGAAACACAAAGAAAAAGGAAAATGACATTAAAAACACGGAGGAAATATTTTGGGGAAAGTGATTTGATCAATGGTCAACAAACACAATGAACAATACCCCCCCCCGCCCCGGGGTCCGACCACCTCCCCCTCCCCCGACTTCCCAGCACATTAAGGTTTTACTAATTGAACCTGCTGCAAATCCCATCTATGTTTTAATAGAGGAGGCGTGAGTTGAAGCGTGACTCAATTTGCCGGCACTCGTCGGTAGAAGCCTTTTCCTTGTATAAATTAGAAAACTAAATGAGGGTTTATTGCATAATATGCTAAATAGGGAAATATGCAAATGAGCTCATTCACCTGTTGTATGAAAAAAAGTCTTAAAGGGCCAGTAGCAGTATTTCAAGGAGCTATAACAATATCGTAAGGACTAGAGACAGCCTTCGTGGCCAGTGCTACTGAGAGGGTGTCCAGAAAATGGGAAGGTCCTGTGTGTTGGCCCTTTCTTCTCGAATATCTTTACCATGAATATTTATAAGGCACGAGTCCAATCCTTCAGACAATAGGAGTCTGCTTTTAAGGTGGCAGCAAACTCTGGATCTGCCGAGCCCTAGTGCACTCGCATAGGTCACCCATGTGGCATGACCGCTAATGTCTGGGACTTTGTGTTGTAATGTTCCAGTTCTAGAACTATGACAAAAGGCAGGCTACCTGCAGAGGGAAAACGATCAATCTCCCCCCTCAGATCCAAAAAGTACATATAGAGGTGTCCTACAAAGTACTGACTCCGGGGCTGAATACATTGCAGATAGAGGTGTCCTACAAAGTACTGACTCCGGGGCTGAATACATTGCAGATAGAGGTGTCCTACAAAGTACTGACTCCGGGGCTGAATACATTGCAGATAGAGGTGTCCTACAAAGTACTGACTCCGGGGCTGAATACATTGCAGATAGAGGTGTCCTACAAAGTACTGACTCCAGAGGCTGAATACATTGCAGATAGAGGTGTCCTACAAAGTACTGACTCCGGGGCTGAATACATTGCAGATAGAGGTGTCCTACAAAGTACTGACTCCAGGGCTGAATACATTGCAGATAGAGGTGTCCTACAAAGTACTGACTCCAGGGCTGAATACATTGCAGATAGAGGTGTCCTACAATGTACTGACTCCAGGACTGAATACATTGCAGATAGAGGTGTCCTACAAAGTACTGGAGTCCAGGCTGAATAATTGCATGATAGAGGTTCCTACAAAGTACTGACTCCGGGGCTGAATACATTGCAGATAGAGGTGTCCTAAAAAGTACTGACTCCGGGGGCTGAATACATTGCAGATAGAGGTGTCCTACAAAGTACTGACTCCGGGGCTGAATACATTGCAGATAGAGGTGTCCTACAAAGTACTGACTCTGGGGCTGAATACATTGCAGATAGAGGTGTCCTACAAAGTACTGACCCCAGGGGCTGAATACATTGCAGATAGAGGTGTCCTACAAAGTACTGACTCCAGGGGCTGAATACATTGCAGATAGAGGTGTCCTACAAAGTACTGACTCCAGGGCTGAATATATTGCAGATAGAGGTGTCCTACAAAGTACTGACTCCAGGGCTGAATACATTGCAGATAGAGGTGTCCTACAAATACTGACTCCAGGGCTGAATACATTGCAGATAGAGGTGTCCTACAAAGTACTGACTCCAGGCTGAATAAATTTAAGATAGAGGTGTCATACAAAGTACTGACTCCGGGGGGTGAATACATTGCAGATAGAGGTGTCCTACAAAGTACTGAATCTAAGGCTTAATACATTGCAGATAGAGGTGTCCTACAAAGTACTGAATCTAAGGCTTAATAGATTGCAGATAGAGGTGTCCTAGAAACAAACTGACTACGGGGCTGAATACATTGCAGATAGAGCTGTCCTACAAAGTACTGACTCCGGGGCAGAATACATTGCAGTTAGAGGTGTCCTACAAAGTACTGACCCCAGGGCTGAATACATTTGCACCAAGCGCTGGTCAGTTTTATTGATTTGCAAAAATTTGGAAAAGCGCAAATTTTCTTTATTCTTCACAAATTCTCGCTTCTTTCTGTTTTTCGATCACTTAAAATATCAATAAAATACATTGAAGTTTGTGTAATGTTTAACAATGAGGAACAGTTCAAGGAGACTTTACAATCCCCTGTATGCGGGGTCTGGCCTGAAGCGGGAGGATGAAGTTATTCCTTATATAGCAGTATTATGTGGTAACCATATGACTGTATTATTTATAGCTATATTGCCATTAATAGAAAATGTTTGGCTCTATGCACCCAGGCAGTGCCAGTGAGGCACATGCAATTTAGCAACAAACTGGTGGAGGGGGCAGGTCTAAAATTTGCACTGAGCCTCATACGACCCTAGATTGGACCCAACCCTTCTGTGCATTGGTCTGTCTCTCTTCTAGCAGTATCTAACTCTATATCCCCCTTGTGTCAGTCTCTGCAGCACTCTACGGATGAGGAGGTTACAGGCTATGTATAGTATTTTATTCTATATGCAGATGCCATCACATATGGGCAGACCGCTCACCCGCCCGGCAGGGAACATTGCCATCTTAGGCCGGGGGTTTTGTTCTATATTAGTACAGAATGTTATTACTACTTGTCTGCGTCTTCAGGACAAGAGCGTTACTGTCTCGCTGCTCCAGCTGTCGGCACCGCGCTGCTCCTCAGGCCGCCGGACCTGCCAGTTGAGTTGGGGTCATCAGCTCAGAGACGTAAAAACGGTGCAAAAAATCCCCATATTCCAGAACTAAGTAACTGCTTCAGCTTTAAGCCTTAAGAGTTACAGAACTTTCTGATGAATTTGCATCTCCTATGGTCAGGACTCTTACTCATCCCCCACCTCTAGTATCTCCTTATAGAGTGTAAGCTCCTGTGGTCAGGACTCTTACTCATCCTCCATCTCTTGTATCTCCTCCTTATAGAGTGTAAGCTCCTATGGTCAGGACTCTTACTCATCCCCCACCTCTGTGATCTCCTTATAGAGTGGCAGCTCCTAGGGGGAGGACTCTTACTCATCCCCTGCCTCTAGTATCTCCTCATTATAGAGTGTAAGCTCCTATGGTCAGGACTCTTACTCATCCTCCATCTCTTGTATCTCCTCCTTATAGAGTGTAAGCTCCTGTGGTCAGGACTCGTACTAATCCTCCATCTCTTGTATCTCCTTATAGAGTGTAAGCTCCTATGGTCAGGACTCTTACTCATCCCCCACCTCTAGTATCTCCTTATAGAGTGTAAGCTCCTATGGTCAGGACTCTTACTCATCCCCCACCTCCCGTCTCTCCTCCTTATAGAGTGTAAGCTCCTATGGTCAGGACTCGTACTCATCCTCCCCCTCGTGTATCTCCTTATAGAGTGTAAGCTCCTATGGTCAGGACTCTTACTCATCCTCCACGTCTTGTATCTCCTCCTTTATAGAGTGTAAGCTCCTATGGTCAGGACTCTTACTTATCTTCCACCTCTATTATCTCCTTATAGAGTGTAAGCTCCTATGGTAGGGCTCTTAATCGTCCCTCTACCTCTAGTATCTCCTTATAGATTGTAAGCTCTTTTGGTCAGGACTCTTACTTATCCTCCACCTCTTGTATCTCGTCCTTAAAGATTGTAATCTGCTGTGGTCAGGATGCCTCTCCTCCTTATAGAGTGTAAGCTCCTATGGTCAGGGCTCTTACTCATCCCTCCATCTCTGGTATCTCCTCCTTACAGAGTGTAAGCAAATATGGTCAGGACTCTTACTTATCTTCCACCTCTTTTATCTCCTTATAGAGTGTAAGCTCCTATGGTCAGGACTCTTACTTATCTTCCACCTCTATTATCTCCTTATAGAGTGTAAGTTCCTATGGTCAGGACTCTTACTCATCTCCATCTCTGTATTCCTTATAGATTGTAAGCTCCTATGGTCAGGACTCTTACTTATCTTCCACCTCTATTATCTCCTTATAGAGTGTAAGCTCCTATGGTCAGGACTATTACTTATCTTCCACCTCTTGTATCTCCTTATAGAGTGTAAGCTCCTATGGTCAACACTGAATCACAGGTGCCTTTTGTCCTGATTTCACACATTGTAACAAATCTGAATCGTTCTGCGTCTTCCTGGAAACTTTTCCCTAAAATCTTTTGCGCTCTTTGACAGGGCGAGTTCTTGCTGACGTCTTTGTTCCCTTGCACCATTTGTTTTGCTTTGCAGCGTTGCAGGATTCTCAGTGATGTCAGCAGAAGAACCACACGGCCGACATTTACTGTGACATTTGTTTGTTAATTGCTGATCTGTCTGTAGAGATGGAGAAAAAATACAAGACGAGAACTATTCAGTGTAAACTGCGTCTGAATGTCAAAATGTATTAAAGTGAAGGGTCACCAGGGAAGACGCTAGAAACGGAGGCCATGTATACAAGGGCGGCAAGAGCACATCCTCAATATCAACAAAGCTACAGGATCTACTGGATAATCTCCTGACACAATACATTAACTTACTTATCCTGTACTGACCCTGGTTACATCCTGTATTATCCTCCAGAGCTGCACTCACTATTCTGCTGGTGCAGTCACTGTATATACATTACTTACCTGTACTGATCCTGAGTTACATCCTGTATTATCCTCCAGAGCTGCGCTCACTATTCTGCTGGTGCAGTCACTGTACATACATTACTTATCCTGTACTGATCCTGAGTTACATCCTGTATTATCCTCCAGAGCTGCGCTCACTATTCTGCTGGTGCAGTCACTGTACATACATTACTTATCCTGTACTGATCCTGAGTTACATCCTGTATTAACCTCCAGAGCTGCACTCACTATTCTGCTGGTGCAGTCACTGTACATACATTACTTAACCTGTACTGATCCTGAGTTACATCCTGTATTATCCTCCAGAGCTGCACTCACTATTCTGCTGGTGCAGTCACTGTACATACATTACTTATCCTGTACTGATCCTGAGTTACAGCCTGTATTATCCTCCAGAGCTGCGCTCACTATTCTGCTGGTGCAGTCACTGTACATACATTACTTATCTGTACTGATCCTGAGTTACATCCTGTATTATCCTCCAGAGCTGCACTCACTATTCTGCTGGTGCAGTCACTGTACATACATTACTTATCCTGTACTGATCCTGAGTTACATCCTGTATTATCCTCCAGAGCTGCGCTCCCCTATTCTGCTGGTGCAGTCACTGTACATACATTACTTATCCTGTACTGATCCTGAGTTACATCCTGTATTATCCTCCAGAGCTGCACTCACTATTCTGCTGGTGCAGTCACTGTGTACATACATTACTTATCCTGTACTGATCCTGAGTTACATCCTGTATTATATTCCAGAGCTGCACTCACTATTCTGCTGGTGCAGTCACGTTTTTAATACATAACATTACTTATCCTGTACTGATCCTGATTTACATCCTGTATTATCCTCCAGAGCTGCACTCACTATTCTGCTGGTGCAGTCACTGTACATACATTACTTATCCTGTACTGATCCTGAGTTACATCCTGTATTATCCTCCAGAGCTGCGCTCACTATTCTGCTGGTGCAGTCACGTAACATACATTCTTATCCTGTACTGATCCTGAGTTACACCCTGTATTATCCTCCAGAGCTGCACTCCCCATTCTGCTGGTGCAGTCACTTTTACATTACATTACTTATCCTGTACTGATCCTGAGGTTAAACATCCTGTATCATCCTCCAGAGCTGCGCTCATTTATTCTGCTGGTGCAGTCACTGTGTACATACATTACTTATCCTGCATTACATCCTGTATTATCCTCCAGAGCTGCACTCACTATTCTGCTGGTGCAGTCACTATGTACATACAATACTATACAGTATTATCAGAATTATGATTGCTGCTCTGGATAACACATCCTGATCAGTGCAGGTGAAGCTCAGCAGTTACAGATTTGCTCAGCAGGAGATCCTGGTTTCTGAGCTCGGCATCTGCGGTGGGATAATCAGCGAGTGCGCGGGACGCAGAGGGATCGGCTCAGCCACAACGTGTCATAAATCATCAGCGGACGGGATCTATTAATAATTCAGAGCGCGGCCATCGATAATTAATTGTCCTTCCTTTGGGTCCTGGCAGGGATGGAGCGTTTTGAGGGATATTTAGTGCTTTGATTAACTAACACTGGGCAGCGGGAAAGCAGGGTGACGCTGCGGGGAAGGGTTTACTTGATTAACCCTGCGGATACCAGGTTGCATTTTGCTTACACGGTGCAGAGACTTTCTGAACTATTATTTCTTGTTTATGTTCCTAAAATCAGCAGGAAAGCAACTGTGTAATCGGTCCTATTGTTGTCTGTATACAGCTCCTCTGCAGAGCGTTGTCTCCACAAAGTACGGAAATAACAAAGACAGCGTTATTCCATAGAGACATGGTTATTTCTGGTCTGTAACCATGGAGACACAAAGCTGTAACCATGGAGACACATAGCTCTGCACAGAAGCTGGATACATTATATCACATGTGATTGTATAAAATGTTTCTTTTTTTCAAGTTCCCAATCAGGTTCATACAAAGTAACTTTTATTGATTAATTTCTTCAGTTGCTGCCAAAGAGAAGTGAAAAACTGCTCGGGATCTAAGGTTTTGTCCAAGCGGCAAAAGTCAAATATAAAATCCAACCAGTATTTTACAGGTGTTTTTCCTTTTTTACCGCGTTTTTACTGCTGCAGATTTCAGTCGGTCCACAATGAACAGTTCTATCATCTAACGTTTATATGTTCTAAGTTGTTTCATTGTTTTTCGGATTTGAAGTCCAACCTCAGAAAATCCGAGCCGTGTAGACCAGAGCTCGGATTTTCCATTGAGGTCTATGGGGATTATTTACAGACGGATTTTCTATAGAGGTCTATGGGGGTGATTTACAGTCGAATTTTCTATTGGGGTCTATGGGGGTGATTGACAGTGGGATTTTCTATTGAGGTCCATGGGGGTGATTTACAGTCGGATTTTTTCTTGAGGTCTATGGGGCTGATTTACAGTCGGATTTTCTATTGAGGTCTATGGGGGTGATTTACAGTCGGATTTTCTATTGAGGTCTATGGGGAGGATTTTCAGTCTGATTTTCTATTGAGGTCTATGGGGGTGATTTACAGTCGGATTTTCTATTGAGGTCTATGGGGGTGATTTACAGTCGGATTTTTTATTGAGGTCTATGGGGAGGACTTACAGGTTGGATTTTCTATTGAGGTCTATGGGGCCGATTTACAGGTCGGATTTTCTATTGAGGTCTATGGGGCCGATTTACAGGTCGGATTTTCTATTGAGGTCTATGGGGCCGATTTACAGGTCGGATTTTCTATTGAGGTCTATTGATATGATTTACAGTCGGATTTTCTATTGAGGTCTATGGGGCTGATTTACAGTCGGATTTTCTATTGAGGTCTATGGGGCTGATTCACAGTTGGATTTTCTATTGAGGTCTATGGGGGTGATTCACAGTTGGATTTTCTATTGAGGTCTATGGGGACGAGTTACAGTCGGATTTTCTATTGAGGTCTATTGATATGATTTACAGTCGGATTTTCTATTGAGGTCTATGGGGATGATGATCCCAGTCGGATGATTCTCTATTGAGGTCTATGGGGCTGATCCCAGTCGGATTCTCTATTGAGGTCTATGGGGCTGATTTGCAGTCGGATTTTTGCAGATTATTAATACAGAACGCACTCAAAAATGCGACAGTAAACCAGTCCCGTGCAGATGTAGCCTAACAGGCGGCTGAAGCCTCCGGCGAGGTCTACCCTGCATCGGACAATAAACGGCCAAAATCGACTGTTTCTTTTTTCCAATGCACAACCGCAGTTATTGTCACGTTTTATGAAAATACCGCAGTTGGTTCTCATTTTTTTTGATGCCGCCCGTACAATTGTATTTTATGGGAAGACGCCAAGAAAACTAAAAGCGCCGACATATTATACAGCATGTTATATAATACTGCGGAGCCGAAAGACAATCGTAGAAAAGACGAGCTGTGGAGACTAGAGGTCGTCTTTTCTATTGTAGTCTATGGGGCTGCACAAAAGATCGTATTTTCAGTGCTTTTAAACCCTAAAAGTGCCAAAAATACGAGCGCATTGCTATGCAGTGGAGACATAGCCGAACGCTGTCATCTGATTTCCCAGAATGCTCTCTGGTAGCAGAAACCTGTCTGGATTTTGACTGTCAGGTGGGAATAGACTAGGAAATATCATCTTACCCTCAAGTAAGTAAAGTCATTGGAAATCTCCTCTCCTCCCGTCTGCAGAATGTCTTATACTCCAGTCACTACCAAAGAGGAGTGAAACTGTCTGGATCTTGTCTGCTGCTTTGGATGTGAACGGAGTACTGGGGAGCAGAGGGTGTCTGTATTTTGTGTTGGACACCTAAAAAGTGCTGGGCAGCCGCCCAATCGAATAGTAGTGGCGTAATAGGCTGTAATCCAGCAGGGTGCACCACACGTAACGGCATTAATGGCACCCTTTTGTATTGCCTTATCTATATGCAATTGTAGTACCAGCAACCACCCCCCTCATACATAGGTGGCTGAGAGTGGTTGTCTTATCGGTATTTTTGCATTTGTGCAATCTTCCCATGTATTATACTGTGGCTTTTCTGCAGATTGGTGTGGACCGGTATCAAGTTAATGTGCAGTCTAATTGTCCCCCTAGTGGTGGGGTATGTGAGCTACTGCTCAGCAATCAGCTGCACCTGTTTATCTTTCCCAAGTAGCATAGGGGCCAGTGTTGACTTTTTACTGGGTTCGTTTTTCAGTCCAGCCTATGAGCTGTGAATATGGCCTTGTTTCTGTGTGTTTTTTGAGTAATTAATGTCCCATTTTTGCTGTGAACTGAGTAGGAAGCATCATTTACCCCCAATCAATACAGATAAGTGAAGCACAATAATTGGGAAGCTTAGTGCTGCTGTCTGGAGGCAGAGGGCGTGCTTATCCCTCCACATATGAGGCCTCGTTGGGGCAGGAGAGGGTGACGCGGGCGATGGCTTCTGATAACAGGACTCAAATATTGACTCTAATTCTTTTCCTTCTTTTTAATCTTCGGCTGAAGCACCTGCCAAGTCGAGTTGGCATCAACTGGCAGCCGGTCAGATATACGTTCTGCAGCAGAGAGACAGGCGGAGGGAGTCACCGGAAGGGTTGTCGTAGGGTCCTGTATATCATGACAGTGTGACAAACCCATGAAATACGGGGTGGACAGTGAAGGGACTGGGAAAGTAATCAGGGCTGCGGAGGACTAATGGAGATGTCTCCGGCCTTGAGAGCACATATCTGCCAAGGAGCCGTCACCCGCCTCAGCACTGCAAGAGGGACAGTGCAAAGATGAGAACATTTACCAGTAGGTGGCAGTGGTGAGTTGTGGCCGCAATGACTGCCCATTCTGCCCCCATAAAGAAACCCCCTACTCTGAAGGGTCCTGGCTGTCCGGTCAGCAAGGTGTGATGTAAAGGGGACCGACCAGTAGATTACATTCCCTTCATTGTACACAACCCCCTGGACCACAAGGTACAATAGTGCCCGCTATTCTTGCCCATTCTGCCCCCCATCTCTCTTATCCCATAAAGAAGCTCCCTAATCTGAAGGGTCCTGTCTGGTCAGCAAGGTGTGATGTAAAGGGGACCGACCATTAGGTTAAATTCCCTCCATTGTACACAACCCCCTGGACCACCAGGTACAATGGTGCCCGCCTATTCCCTCTCCTTAGTGCCAGGCATGAGTCTGAAAAAGTGGCACCCAGATTTGTACTCAAGGGAAATATAAGGTCTCATAGACTTCAGTGGTCGGTGACTGGCTGGAAAGTGGTCATCTATGAAGGTAAGGGCCCAGGCGCGCTGGAGGACTGTCTGGTACTTTTTTGGGGGCATCTTTAACCTGCCTCATATTCCCTTATAGGCAATGCAGCTTAGCTTCAGTCCTAACTGAAACCAGTGACCTTCCTAAAAATGATGGGGGCAGACAAAGCTGCAGCCTCTAATAAGTGGATCGCTCCCTCAGACTCTAAGGTAGGGTCACTGGTCATAGCTGTGCCCTAGGGAAGTAAAGCTTCAGTGTAAAGGATGAGGGAGGGACAGGGCAGGAGCCTGAGCTTCTGAGGAGACCGGAGGAGGATCTCAGACTCCAGCAGACAATGCAGCTAAGCTGGAGTCACTGGTCCCAGCTGTGCCCTATAGGGCAATGTTCACACGGCTTATTGCCGGCGTAACTGCGGGGCCGGATTTCACCCCGCAATTACGCCGGCAGCCGTGCAGGGGGGGCGGGGGGCCGGCAGCTCGCTGGCCCCATAGACACTCATTATTCACGCCGCGTACACGCCGTAAATGATGTGCATGTTACTTTCTCCCTCCGCAGCGTATTCGTTCTCTATGAGGACTGTGGATTACCGTAATGACTGGGACGGATTGGAGCCGTACTGCAGCGCAAATCCGGCGCGGAGTACGGCGCCCAAATAAGCCGTGTGAACGAGGCCTTAGGCTGCATCCATAGGACAAAGGACAAGATACTTGGTCAATTCTGAATCCTGAGACCGCGCCGTCCGACGAGCATTTGAAGAGTATTTTACACAAAATTCAAGATTATGTAACTTGGTTTTCGTTTTTTGACGCAGATTCAGGATTCCGTTTTTCAATTATTTTTGCACCATAGGACACAATCGAGTGTCGCGCCAAAATCTGCGCACAGAGCTCTCTGGTCAGTTTTCCTACCGTCCCATTGACTTCAGTAATAAATGTTCTACTATTTTCAGAGTGAACACGTCCCAAGATTTTAGCAAAAACTGCAGTTTTGAAATCTGATCCGTGTGGACTGCAGCTCGGAGTTTCTATTGAGCTCGATGGGATTTTGATGGTTTTGAAATTTGGAATCTGCATCAAAAACCAACTGGAAATCATTGCCGGGTAGATGGGCCCTTAAGGTAAAACTTCAATATAAAGTGTGAGGAAGGGAGAGGGCAGTGTCCTGAGATTCTGAGGAGACCGGAGGTGGATCTCAGACTCCAACAGACACTGCAGCTAAACAAGTCCTTCACCATAACTGTGCCCTCATAAAGTAAAGCTTCAGTGTAAAGGATGAGGGAGGGAGAGGGCAGTGTCTGGGGCTTCTGAAGAGACCGAAGGAGGATCTCAGACTCCCTCAGACTCCAACAGACACTGCAGCTCAGCTCGAGTCACTGGTTGTCCCATCATGGAGTAAAGCTTCAGTGTAAAGTATAAGGGAGGGACAGGGCAGTATCCTGGGCTTCTGAAGAGACAATAAGTGGCTCTCAGACTCCAACAGACACTGCAGTTAAGCAAGTCCTTGACCATAACTGTGCCCTCATAAAGTAAAGCTTCAGTGTAAAGTATAAGGGACGGACAGGGCAGGTTGATAAAGTCTCTGAGACAAGAGATGGATCTCAGACTCCAACAGACAAAATAGTTAAAGGGGTTTTGCCACGATCTCATTTCATACCTCCTGCATCCAGCTCTTCAGCTCTGTGCGCTCAGAAGGGGGCGTGTGTGATGCGTTTGAATTGCAAATCATGTGACCCAGCAGGATGACATCACCAGGCCTTTCCTCTCTCTAGTCAAAGAAAGGTATGTTTATGTAAAGCAATGTGAGTAGCTCAGAGGTAAAGTTTTTGCCTCCAGGCACAAGGGTCCTAGGCGCAAATCCCTGCCGGAACCAAACCCGTGGATTTTTTTCTCTTTATCAATGCACAGACCTGATTGAGGTTTCTTTTTTATTTTGTTTGCACTGTTTGACTAATTACTAAGGAGCACAGAGGACGGGAGTAGAATCACAGCACCTGGGGTTGAACACTTGCTCAGCAGTGAGTGTGTGTGATTACTAAGGAGCACAGAGGACAGGAATAGAATGACAGCACCCGGGGTTTGAACACTCTGTAGCAGCCTGAGAGGAGAGGTGATGTCTGAGCATGTGCAACCAGGACTGAGGAGCTCTCCGCCCTGGTTGAATCCCCTGGAGACGAGCTGTAAACAATGGATCACTAAAGGAGCAGCTAAAACAACAACGGTGCAGAATTTTTAATGATAATGAATGGTGAAAATGTTTGTTATTTCATTTGCAAACTTCACACGTCAATTTTACTTCGTGGCAAAACCCCTTTAAGCTGGAGTCCCCTGCCATAGGCATATTCTCATAAAGTAAAGCTGCAGTGTAAAGGATGAGGGAGGGAGAGGACAGTGTCCTGAGCTTCTGCAGAGACAGGAGGTGGATCTCAGACTCCCTCAGACTCCAACAGACACTGCAGCTCAGCTGGAGTCACTGGTCCTAGCTGTGCTCTACTAAGGTAAAGCTTCAGTGTAAAGTATGAGGGTCAGAGAGGGCAGTAGCCTGAGCTTCTGAAGAGACAATAAGTGGCTCCCAGACTCTAACAGACACTGCACCTAAACAAGTCCTTCACCATAACTGTGCCCTCATAAAGTAAAGCTACAGTGTAAAGTATGAGGGATGGACAGGACAATGTCCGGGGCTTCTGAGGAGACTGGAGGAGGATCTATGACTCCAACAGACACCGCAGCTCAGCTCGAGTCACTGTCACCTCATGGAGTAAAGCTTCAGTGTAAAGTATGAGGGATGGACAGGGCAGTATCTGGGGCTTCTGAGGAGACCGGAGGAGGATCTCAGCCTCCCTCAGACCCCTACAGACACTGCAGCTCAGCTGGAGTCACTGCTCGTAGCCACTAATGGAGTGGAGATAGAAGCTGCGGCTGCAGGAAGTAATCGACCTCTGTATCATGATTGCAGGATGTCATCTTCTGCAGATTTTCCGCCGCTGTCGCCTGATAACAGATTTGCTCCTCTTCAGATGTGAAGCGTTTGCTCCGTATTTACCCAGTGCAGACAGAGATAAATCTACAGCAGGAGACGCCATTAAGGAGTCATTAGCCGGAAATCCTTATCCACTGCTTAACTGTGAGAGGGAGTTCAGCTCCGGAAGTGACCTCTCCCAGGGAAAATGGATTTGAATGAAGATAGTGAGGACGGGGGCGGCTCCGATGGACGAGCAGGATTCGGGCCCGCTGAGCGCGCTCTGTGGACAGCGCCATTTGTACTGTGCAGTGAGGGAAGCTGCACTCCTTTTCAAGCAGCCAAGTTACCCCCCCCCCTGCTCCCCTGGATTAATGGGGCGGGGTAAAAGGCGATGAGGCCCGGGGCGGCCCCCGCCAGGGAACCTGCAACTGAAACGGATGGTGTGCATCGAGGCGGGGGGGTCATAAAATGTTATACAATTATGGAAATTATATCTGAGGAAGATCCGTTACCAGGAGAGTGCAACGTTCAGTAAATAGATGACGATGGGCCAAGATGGCGGCCGCACAACCGCTCAAGAGAACGGCCCTGACTATACGGATTGTCAGCGGCGCCTTCAGCATTATCCAATATAATGCCCCCATAACAGTGACAGCCACAGTGCCCCCATAACAGTGACAGCCACAGTGCCCCCATAACAGTGACAGCCACAGTGTCCCCATAACAGTGACAGCCACAGTGTCCCCATAACAGTGACAGCCACAGTGCCCCCATAACAGTGACAGCCACAGTGTCCCCATAACAGTGATAACCACAGTGCCCCCATAACAGTGACAGCTCAGAGCCCCCATAACAGTGACAGCCACAGAGCCCCCATAACAGTGACAGCCACAGTGCCCCCATAACAGTGACAGCTCAGAGCCCCCATAACAGTGACAGCCACAGAGCCCCCATAACAGTGACAGCCACAGTGCCCCCATAACAGTGACAGCCACAGTGCCCCATAACAGTGACAGCCACAGACCCCATAACAGTGACAGCCACAGAGCCCCCATAACAGTGACAGCCACAGCCCCCCCCATAACAGTGACAGCCACAGCCCCCCCCATAACAGTGACAGCCACAGCCCCCATAACAGTGACAGCCACAGTGTCCCCATAACAGTGACAGCCACAGAGCCCCCATAACAGTGACAGCCACAGCCCCCCCATAACAGTGACAGCCACAGCGCCCCCATAACAGTGACATCCACAGTGCCCCCATCACAGTGACCGCCACAGTGTCCACATATCAGTGACAGCCACAGTGCCCCCATAACAGTGACAGCCACAGTGCCCCCATAACAGTGACAGCCACAGTGCCCCCATAACAGTGACAGCCACAGAGCCCCCATAACAGTGACAGCCACAGAGCCCCCATAACAGTGACAGCCACAGCTCCCCCCATAACAGTGACAGCCACAGCTCCCCCATAACAGTGACAGCCACAGCTCCCCCATAACAGTGACAGCCACAGCTCCCCCATAACAGTGACAGCCACAGCTCCCCCATAACAGTGACAGCCACAGCGCCCCCATAACAGTGACAGCCACAGCGCCCCCATAACAGTGACAACCACAGCGCCCCCATCACAGTGACAACCACAGTGCCCCCATCACAGTGACAACCACAGCGACCCATTTACAGTTACAGCCACAGTGCCCCCATCCCAGTGACAACCACAGCGCCCCCATCACAGTGACAACCACAGCTCCCCCATCACAGTGACTGCCACAGTGTCCCCCTCACAGTGACAGCCACAGCTCCCCCCATCACAGTGACAACCACAGCTCCCCCCATCACAGTGACAACCACAGCGCCCCCATCACAGTGACAACCACAGCCCCCCCCATAACAGTGACAACCACAGCCCCCCCCCATAACAGTGACAACCACAGTGTCCCCATAACAGTGACAGCCACAGTGCCCCCATAACAGTGACAGCCACAGCTCCCCCAGAACAGTGACCGACACAGCGCCCCCATAACAGAGACAGCCCACCCGTGCCCCCATAAAATGACGCCACAGCTCCCCATAAACAGACACTCCACAGCCGCCCCATACGTGTACACAGTCCCCCATCACAGTGACAGCCACGTGTCCCCATAACGTTGAAGCCACAGGCCCCCCTCACAGTGCAGCCCCAGTGCCCCCATCACAGCCACAGTGCCCCCCTCACAGTGAAAACCCAAAAGCGCCCCCATAACATGACAGCCCAGCGCCCCCATAACAGTGAACGCCACAGCCCCCCCAAAAGGACAACCACCCCCCCCCCCCTAACATGACAGCCACAGCCCCCCCAAATAACCCCCAGAAACCAAAACCTTCCCCCCCTCCCTTTTCCCTCTCCTTCATTCACAATTTGACTTCTACCACTAACTGGTCGTCTTGTCACTTTAATTAACTTAACAACTCTAATTTTCCGGGGACCCCTGATTTTAAAACCCCCCTTGTGGATTTGTGGGTTCTAAACTTGCATGAATAAACTTTTGTCATAAATTTTATCTCAGCCGGCATACGCCTTATTCTCTCTATTCTATTAACTGATCAAGACGTCCCCATGAGCTTTAGTAAAACACACAGAACCTCTGGGAGATGGTTGTTACAATTACGGGCTGGTTAATACGGGGATTGTCTAACGGACAACTTGTAAAAACCCCCCAAAGCTGAGGAGAAATTAAAAGGGTTGCTCACTACATTGTTTCCTCTCACATCAGTCCGTTTTTTTTGTTTCATTTTAAAATTCAGGGCGGTTTACGGGCTTCTACTAGCTGCATTAGAACCGGGTCTGTGCAATACAACCAGTGCGACAGCCTATCAAAAAATCACCAGCTGTACTAACAACCACACGGCACCTATCGGGAGAATCCACAGGTCTGTAGCATAGTAACCAGCACTGGGCAGCCTATAGGAGAGATCACACGGGTCTTACTATAGTAACCAGACGGCAGCCTATCGGGAAGATAAAAGGTCGTAGCTAAACGCCAGTGCTACCACCTATCAGAGAATTAACGGTCTGTAGCATAGCGCCAGCGCTGGCACCTATCAGAGAGTCACACAGTCTGTAGCTAAAGCACCAGCGCTGGGCAGCCTATCAGGAGAGACCCCAACAGGTCTGTACTATAGCGACCTGAGAAGCTGATGCAGCCCATACAAGAGGGGAATCAGGAAAGGTAGGACACTGTTAAAACACAATTGCAGGTGACTTTTTTTGCAAATCTTTAACATAAAAAGCCGATTCCTGGAGTGAACACCCCTTTAAGTCAGAGAGTCTTCAACTCTTGAATGACACTGGGATGTTTCCATTCACTGACAGCAAACTGTTGCAGAGACTTATTATAGTGCTGCAGCTAGACGCTCAGTAGTCCCGAAAATCTGTTAGTCCGGCATTCCCCCGATTGCGCAGGTTCCAGATTGTTGGGGTCGGCTCCCCTGTGTTTGATGGGGAAGCCCAGTCCCCGGGTCCGGATCATATTCAGCGGAGACACCAGATGGATTTATTTTAATCAATGCACTTTATATAAATCTGCCGTGTCCTAGAAATAACCGGGCGGGGGAGGGGCGACTTACAGACGGAGGATTTTATAGATCCCTTTATAAACTCAGGGGTCTGTGTTTCCCCTCACCATCCAGTAGAAGTCTCTGGGTGAGGAAAGCCCCACAAGCGGGGAAAATTTTGGGCCCCGGCCCAACGACAAGGAACTCCATGTTGTGTAATACAAAATGATCTAATATTACTCCTCTGGAGGAACGGGAGGGGGGGCGTTAATCTAATAAAATAACACAACAATGGGGTCTCGTTCCCTAAATGCACTGCTATATTTCCCCCAGATTCACAAACACACAGAGTATTAAGATGATCCTGGAGATCTACGTCGGGTTTTTTGTTACCCATTTAAAAACAATCCGGGGCCCTTCTCTTTTATCTTTATTTTCGTTTTCCCCGTTTATTCCTCCCGGAAATGTATTTCGAATTTTCAGCTGGGGTTACCATTCCAGACCTCATAGGGGGGTTTGGGCCCGCATACGTACTGTCTGCACGATTTGGACAATGTCAGCAGCGAAACACCTCCAATTGGGAACCCCACCGACAGATTGGGTTTTACATTTCAAGGAGGAATAACAGAGGAACAGCACACCATAAGATAAAAAGAAAGGGGCTCCAGGTTTGTTATTCACAGGAACAAAAGGGATTTAACTGACACAGAGGGGCCCAGGAGAGCATGGTCCCCTTCAACCCTCATAAGGAGGAAAATACTATCACAGAAAATCCTCTGTCATCACTCCCAGGTAGCCTCTGCTAACCGTGAATAACTGATGACCTTGAACCAAGGCAGGGGGCTGTTTTAGTAAATCCTTGTGTTCCCCATGAAAAAAATCATTCGGAGCCTCTTCCCTTAGATCTATATGTTATATAGTCCTCCTATAAATACATTAAAAATGTGTCAACGGGGTGTGACCATTTGGAGGGGTGTCCCTGCACAGTATGACATTGTCGTATCTGTGCTGGCTGTTTTGTTGTGCTGGGACACGCCCCCACAGTAACACCCAGCTGACAGATGCAGATCACATTTCCAGGAGGAATAACAGAGGAACAGCACAACACAGAGATATAAGAGAAGAGGCTCCAGGATTGTTATATTACAGGGAACACAAGGATTTAAACCAGACCTATTAGGAAGGGTCACAGGTGCCCTATAAAGGAAATCTATCACATTGAATACGTTACTTCACGGAGCCAGTTTTGTTTATAGGATTGGAAACCTCAGGAGCAGATGGGATATCACACTTATTTTACAAAAACAACTACGGAACAGATACGTGTATCCCACGAAATATAAAATATCACTTTCATTTGATAAGGGCTTGTTCACACGACGTTTTGTGAGCCGCCCACTGCGCTTTTCGCATCCGCTTTCAGGATGCAAAGCGCCGCTGTTACGTACCCGGAGTATGGAGCGCTTTTGGACAGGTGCCAAAAGCGCACTCCATTATCTCCTATGGGCTTTGACTTGCATAAAACGCAATAAGAATTGACATGTCAATTCTTAAAGCGGATGCGAAAAGCGCAGGAGAGCCCACAAAAGCGCATCGCCGATCTCCCGTGAGAACTCAATTTTAATCACACTGACAATTGTTAGAACTGTTTTGCAGATCTGTAAAACGGATCCGTAAAACGGATCACAAAAACGTCGTGTGAACAAGCCCTAATATTTCAAAATCTAAACAAAAGCAAAAATGTATCCTTACCCTAAACAATAGAAATAAGAGGAAGAATTGCCCCAGTAAGGGCGGCCCCATTCGCGCACCTTTCCCCTGTGGAAAACAGCCCTATTTATCCCTAAAATACTAAGGACAATCAATAATGGCTCGAGGATTCTTTAAAATTCCTACATTCCATTCAGATAACAGGATCCAAACAATTACCTATACATTGGTCAGATATTATCTCACTTCAACATTAAGCTACATTTTTTGTCAAACTAAATATAACAATTAACAAATTAACAACCAGATACAACGCCGAGTACGAATGACTATAGTAACAATTCCCCAGGTGGATCGCTGCCGACGCGTTTCTCCTATTGTGGAATCGGTTCATCAAGGGAGACCAAAAAGGATCCATAATATGGAATAAACAACAGTCGGATCTGATTATCAACACAAAGGCAGCAAGATGTGACCGCATAACAAACAAAGGGAGACATGGATGGAACCAGGTGCATCAAAGTGCATTTTCTCATCTATTTTTCAGTGTGTAATGCGCCTGAATGTATGAAAATGGTTTTTATGCTCATAAATGGTGTAAAGTCCCCGCCCCTCGCCTGTGTGTTTGGCGCATTATGGAACCAAAGTAATGCACCAAACATATATAAAGGCTGTAGATATGCTGGAAATAAAAGAAAAGTCATTAGAATAGCATGTCAGTGATAGAAACAATGGGAGTGATCCTGCTTGGAAGACCACAGGTCCCAGCAATACCTGTGCTGTGCCGGCTCTTGCTGTATGTAGAATAAAGGGGGAGAGCAGCAAAAATACATTTCCAATTTAATGTAGTAAAAATTAAAAATGTAAAAATCTGAACAACAACATCAGTGGTTATTTCATGTAAAACTAGTTTTAGATTCTATTAATTTTAAATACTTTTTATAGGAGATATTTTTATATTTTTGGGATATTCTATATTTTTATATTCATTTTATATAATACTTTTTATTAAATTTAAATAATTTAATTTTATATAGTTTGATAATTATATCGATAATTGTATAATTGTGGGCGGTTCTGTGTATAGAGATAGCTGTTAGGAGTCCAGTGGTTTGGGTTCTACTCAATGATGACAGCCTTCCCTTATGAGTGTGTAATAGAGATAGCTGTTAGGAGTCCAGTGGGTGGTTCTACTCAAATGATTGACAGCCTTCCCTGCATGAGTGTGTATGAGATAGCTGTTAGGAGTAGTGGGGGTGGTTCTACTCAATGATTGACAGCCTTCCCTTATGAGTGTGTATAGAGATAGCTGTTAGGAGTCCAGTGGGTGGTTCTACTCAATGATTGACAGCCTTCCCTGCATGAGTGTGTATAGAGATAGCTGTTAGGAGTCCAGTGGGTGGTTCTACTCAATGATTGACAGCCTTCCCTTTATGAGTGTGTATAGAGATAGCTGTTAGGAGTCCAGTGGGTGGTTCTACTCAATGATAGACAGCCTTCCCTTTATGAGTGTGTATAGAGATAGCTGTTAGGAGTCCAGTGGGTGGTTCTACTCAATGATTGACAGCCTTCCCTGTATGAGTGTGTATAGAGATAGCTGTTAGGAGTCCAGTGGGTGGTTCTACTCAATTATTGACAGCCTTCCCTGTATGAGTGTGTATAGAGATAGCTGTTAGGAGTCCAGTGGGTGGTTCTACTCAATTATTGACAGCCTTCCCTGTATGAGTGTGTATAGATAGCTGTTAGGAGTCCAGTGGGTAGTTCTACTCAATGATTGACAGCCTTCCCTTTATGAGTGTGCATAGAGATAGCTGTTAGGAGTCCAGTAGGTGGTTCTACTCAATGATTGACAGCCTTCCCTTTATGAATGTGTATAGAGATAGCTGTATTGTAACGAGTCCAGTGGGTGGTTCTACTCAATGATTGACAGCCTTCCCTTTATGAGTGTGCATAGAGATAGCTGTTAGGAGTCCAGTGGGTGGTTCTACTCAATGATAGACAGCCTTCCCTTTATGAGTGTGTATAGAGATAGCTGTTAGGAGTCCAGTGGGTGGTTCTACTCAATGATTGACAGCCTTCCCTTTATGTGCATAGAGATAGCTGTTAGGAGTCCAGTGGGCGGTTCTTCTCAATGATTGACAGCCTTCCCTGCATGAGTGTGTATAGAAATAGCTGTTAGGAGTTCAGTAGGCCGTCAGTCAATTCTCCACTGATTCTTGGAAATACGAATCTTAAACCAAAGCATTCCTACGACCCTGAATGGTGCAACCAGGAATATGGAAGCTCTTCCCGCTGTCATCTTGGATCCTTCTAGCTTTCCTTAGTTATGTCCCGGCACAGGGGGCGGCCTCAGAAAAGAAACGCTCTTATTTCTAGGGCGTGAAATACCTATATGGCCCGCAGGCTTCTTCCCTGTGTACCGGCTTCTACCCGGCCTGGGACTGAAGGTGTTAACAGGAAGCAACAGTTACATTGTTACATAGAATGTTATTTTGTAGTAAAGTTTTTGGCTTCCATGGAACAATAATGACTTGTGGAGAATGGATACGGACATCACATTTTTTTTACTATTTTTCAAAATGTTTAATTTTAATTTAAAGGGGAATTCTACATCTCGTGACCGTTCAAAGGCAAATAATAATGGTGGGTCCATCAGATGGGACCAAGGCTGATTCTCAAAATGTAGGGTCTGCAAGGCTTATAAGCACCATGTTGTGTAATATAAAACAATCTAATGTTACTCCTTGTCATTCCAGTGGAAATAATAATCCCAGAAATGATGGAGGTGTCATTCCTTTAATGTTTACCATAAAAATCAATATTCAGTTACAATTAAATGGGTTTGTCTCACTACAAGGATTAGCTTTCAACATGTAGGGAACAGTAAATGAAGACGTTTTCCAAGTAGACTGTTTATTTTTCTTTGTTGGGGAGATATAAGTGATTTTATCAGCTCTGAGTGCACTCGGGTTTCTCTAGGTTACTGACCCGCTCTGCCCTGCTCTCCCCTGCTGTTTTCTTATCTGATAGCAGGGATGACAACTCAACAGGTCGCACACAGAATTGCCTTAGCTTAAGAGCTTGAATGTTATCAGATCACCCAAACAAGGGAAACTAATTGCTTTTGTTTACTTTAGCTCTGAAGCTTCTCTGGACTTTAAACATCTCCCGCTCTCATGTCAGAGTAATTAGCAGACGTTTGACTACAGAGCTGATATGCTAATCATCCACCTAAGCAGGAGTAGACAGGATGCATGAATGAAAGCTGCTCTGTGGAAAAGCGTGGTGAGAAAACCCCTTGAAGGCAGCACAGAGTATGTAAAGAGGACTGTGACATCTGTTTTAGTAAATCTTTGTGTTCTCAGGAAATAACAATCTTGGAGCAACTTATTTTATAAATCTGTCCCTCTGTTATTTATCCTGGAAATGTATTACTGAATCTGTCAAGTGGGTTTTTCCATTCAGGATTTCAAAGGGGTGTGTCCCTGCAAACACTCACAGTCGGCACTGATTGGACTATATAATATAGTATAGAACCCAAACCCTTGAAATCCATCTAATCAAGTGTCTCATCCCTTCATTATGAGAGTCCCTAGTAGGCTGTGTTCACACATTGGGCCACATGTATGAATCCCGCCGGGTCGGGGCGCACCTTTCTGCCAGTTTTCCGGCGGAATCTGCCCCTTTGATTTATGTCGGGTCGGGGCGCGCTCATACATAGAAAGTAAAGTCCGCCGCGCCTCGCCAGTGTTTTAGGCGCAGAGCGGGTCCGGGGCGCAGTGCGGGGCTGCGCCTATGATTCGCCCCCGGGAGGTAGTGCGGCCCATACATGCGGGAAAAGTTCCCCGCGCCTCGCCAGTGTGTGGGGAAACAGTCCCGGGGACATGGGCCGCAGTGCGGGACTGCGCCCGAAAAACAGTTCCGATGCGAGACAGGCGGGAACAGCGGAAATCATTCCAATGTCGGTTTTGAGTTGAATAAAAAATCACCTTTATAAAGGCGTTCAACATTCTCAGGAAAAAGAGCTGAAACCTAAAAAATAAAAAATACATAAAACAAAATCACTTTCCAATATCCTAATTCAAGAATTAGGATATTAAAAATTCCCGGGGGGGAAAATACAGTAATTAAAAATCAGAAAGCTTTTCTGATTGGTCGGCAAAAAAACCGGCCAATCAGAATAGGAGCGACAGTGAACCAATTAAAACCTATGGGGAAGTTAGCCCAATCAGAATCCACGGCGGGATAGTTCAAAATACAGTAAAAATGCGAAACGAGGTGTTTGGCTGAGCTAGCGGGGCTCGGCTAGCTCACCCAAATCAGAGCGCGAGCTACTTCTCCCATTATAGTCTATGGAGAGATGGGCGCTCGAAATCTCGGCGCCAGCGCCATGCGGCATGAATATTAATAAAAAAATCATTTTTATTAAGTGAATACATGATCAGATAAAGAGCAGAACCCTTCTTTACAAAAAAAGGGCAGTTAAAAACCCGAACAACGCGTTAGTCGCCGAGCCCGGCGCTACATAGGGAATTGCAATAGAGAGAAATCGCCGGAAATACAGTAATTCAAATTGTTTAAGCTATTCTCATTGGTTCGGCATAAACCAGACAATCAGAATAGGAGCGACAATGTCCCATTATATCCTATGGAGAAAATTGACCAATCATATTCCAAGGCGGACATTTTCAAAAAACGTAAAAATGCAGAAACGAGCTGATTGGTTGAAGCGGTGGGGACTCGTCCAGCTTAGCCAATCAATATCTTTATTTTCGTTAGCCAAGGATCAATAGTATGGGTGCAACGAAAATAAAGAAATAAACCTGATTTTATTGATTTAATATTTTTTTTTGTTACCCCCATATTATTATTCGTTTTATATACCATCAGGACAACTTCTGTAGTGTTAAATTTGATTTGGCCATGTACAGTTTGATTTCCGATTGCATTAGAAAACCCATAGAGCGTCGCTCGCCCCTCCCATTGGTCCAAAAATAACGGCGCCTCTTTTAACTAGCCAATCACAGAGCGCGCTCAGAATTTCTTTTCCCCATAGAACTCTATGAAAAGTAGCTCGCACTCGATTGGCTAAGCTGGACGAGCCCCCCGCCGCTTCAACCAATCAGCTCGTTCTGCTTTTTTACTGTATTTTGAAACTGTCCCGCCTTTGAATATGAGGTCAATTTTTCTCCATAGGGTTAATGGGACATTTTCCTCCTATTGATGGTCAATTCTCCTCCAAAGGTTATAATGGGACATTGTCGCTCCTATTCTGATTGGCTGGTTTAAAGCCGACCAATGAGAAGAGCTTAAACAATTTGAATTACTGTATTTCCCGGCGATTCTCTTTTATTGCAATTCCCTATGTTTGCGCCGGTCTTGGCGACAAACGCGTTGTTCGGGATTTTAACTGCTTATTTGTAAAGAAGGGTTCTGCTCTATTTTCTGAAATGTTTTAAAATTTAATAAAAAATTTTTTTGGATTAATACTTCATGCCGCACGGGGCTGAGCACCGAGATTTCAGAGCGCCCATTCTCCATAGACTAAAAGGGAGAAGTAGCTCGCGCTCTGATTGGCTAGGATAGCCAAGCCACCGCTAGCTCAACCAATCAGCTCTTTTCTAAATTTTACTGGATTTTGAATAATCCCGCCATGGATTCTGATTTGGGCTAAACTTCTCCATAGACTAAATGGCTCTTTGTCGCTCCATTCTGATTGGCCAGATAGCCAAGCCCCCCGCTAGCCAGCCAATTACTCTTTTCTGTCTTTTTTAACTGTATTTGAATTTTCCCGCCGTGGGTTCTGATTGGGCTAAACTTCCCCAGGTGTTAATGGTTCACTGTCGCTCCTATTCTGATTGGCTGGTTTAATGCCGACCAATGAGAATAGGTTTCAGAATTTGAATTACTGTATTTCCCGGCAATTTCCCCAAAATCATAATTCTTGAATTGCGCCGTTCTAGAGTTTAGGAAAGTGATTTTTTTTTTTTTTATGTTTATTTTTTACGTTCAGCTCTTTTTCTGAGAATGTTTTCCGCCTTTATAAAGGCGATATTTTCGGAATCATACTCCTGCTGCACGGAGCGGAGCGCCGAGATTTCTGTCGCGATCTTCTATCTGCTTCCTCGCATGTTCCGATCCTGCTTCACTGCGACTCTGCCGGAGGATTTAGACCAAAATAAACTAGGTCTGCCTGTCGGAGCTGATGAGCGCTGCATTGCGCCTCGCTTTGCCGACTCGCCATCGTACATGCCTCGGAGTATATAAGCGCGCCGCGTCCCGCCCCGGAACGCCTACCCCACGCCCACACCGCACCCACTGCCCGCCCCTTCATGCGAGGCGCAGCTGATAGTGGCGAACACTGCGCCTAACACTGTATCCCTGCGTCCGACAGGGGGATTCGGGCTGGGAGGCGCAGTGTACGCCAAAAAACGGGCAAAAAGCCCGATCATACATGTCGCCCATTGTGTTTAGTGAATAATTGCACTAGAAACACATGCAGCTAATAAAAAATGCATGCTTTTAAAAAAACCTCCCCTGTGCTCCAAATTTAAATGAATTACTAATACACTTGCATGCTAAAAAAAAAAAAAAAAAAAAAAAAAAGCATGTGTTTTATTGCAATTGAGAAACGCAACATGTGAACCCAACCCTGCACACTATACTCTGCTAACAGCGGAGTTTCCCTTTAAGTGGATCATGGTCTTGGCAAGTTGTTCCGATCCCATTCATCAAGCAGCTCTTGGTCACTTACTGAATCACCCCCTCTCACTCTATGACAGTAAATAAATCAATAAATCAATCAGGACTTCTAAATGCTGAATCACTACGACCTATAGAATTCCCTATCAGAGTGTGAGCTCTTGGGACCACTTTTACTAAATCAATGTTTGCCAATTGGGAGTAATTTGATATGTGCTGTAAAATAATAGGATATAAGGTAATAAATTGTAATGTAATTTGACAACCTGTCATATTATATCATAAGCCCCAAGAAAATTAGAGATGAAAATGTGCGAATATAATGTAGAATATAATATCCTGTCCCATTCATTTCTATGTTCTTCCTAAATCACTGGAAGCTATTACAGTGTAATAAGTCGAAGGTTTCTACGTTATATGATGATGATTTACTACCTCTAACAGAACCGTGCACAATCTCCAGATTACTATAATAGTCTGCAACATGTTGTAAAACCACAACTCCCAGCATGCCCTGACAGCCGCAGCACAGCCCTGACAGCTTCTGTTCATTCATAAATCTCTCTCCTTCCCCAATGATTGTGCGACCCTCCCTCCTCAGCAACAATATGGCAAAAAGCAGCAGCACCAACAGCCATAGCCCCACATGTCCCTGCCCTCGCCCGTATCCCTTTGTGTCATGGACCGAATGTGTTCTGGTTTTGTCGGAGGATTGAAGGCGAAGAGACAATGATGTAGATTCCACCCACATGTGCAACAATCCTCCTGGCAAGGGCAACATTGTAACCATCAAGCAGCAATTACCTGTTCAGTAGATACAATGTATCACGTTTAAGCCTTGTGTGCACCCAGCATAAGTGAAATCATAGTAGGGGAACAGGTGTGGGGTGGCAGGGTGCTGATGGGTGCTGGGCTAGATTTCGACCACAGTTCAGTAGATACAATGTATCAAGTTTAAGCCTTGTGTGCACCCAGAATGAGTGAAATCACGGTAGGGGAACAGGTGTGGGGTGGCAGGGTGCTGAAGGGTGCTAGTGGGTGCTGATGGGTGCTAATGGGTGATGGGCTAGATTGCGACCACAGTTCAGTAGATACAATGTATCAAGTTTAAGCCTTGTGTGCACCCAGAATGAGTGAAATCATAGTAGGGGAACAGGCTGATGGTGGTGTGCAGGGTGTCATGATAGGTGCAGAATGGTGCTGATGGTGCTAATGTGGTGCTGAAAGGGTCTAATGGGTGGTGCTGATGTTGCAACGGCAGATTTAACCCCGTTTAGTAGATACAATGTATCAAGTGTAAGCCTTGTGTGCACCCAGAATGAGTGAAATCACGGTAGGGGAACAGGTGTGGGTGGCAGGGTGCTGATGGGTGCAGATGAGAGCTGATGGGTGCTAATGGGTGCTGGGCTAGATTTCGACCACAGTTCAGTAGATACAATGTATCAAGTTTAAGCCTTGTGTGCACCCAGAATGAGTGAAATCACGGTAGGGGAACAGGTGTGGGGTGGCAGGGTGCTGATGGGTGCTAATGGTGGCTAATGGGTGCTGATGGTGGCTGATGGGTGCTGGGCTAGATTTCAACCACAGCAACATCAGCAAGGAGTTTAGACGCCCTCAGCATATTCACATGGATTGCCTCTCGCACCCCAAAAACATACTGAGATTAAGTGACTTCACCTGAAACGGGATCCAGCATACAGGTAAGGAGCCCCTCGGTGACAAAATGCAACTTGACTTAGAAATCCCATGTACAGCACTGCAGAATATGTTTGGCCGCCATAAAA